>JALPQI010011302.1:0-47753 GCA_025490895.1 Thaumatotibia leucotreta | reverse complement strand
CAGTCACTCCAACGAAGACGTCATTAGAGTGAGAGAGACAAATCCTCGAATTTCGAAATTCGCGGTAGGGCGTACCGATACTCCTTGTACCCTGCTAGTATGGTCATAGCCTGTAGCCATTCGTTTCTGCGAATTGCCTTGGCATACTTGCCTTCAATTATTTTCCTTAGTTTAGTCATTATGAACTAAATACTTCGTACTTATTTATTTGTGGAACAGCTCAAACTGTTTTATTTAATTTTTTATTGGTGAGACAACAAGGGTCCAACATTGTTGGTGGTTTTTACGCACTAGTGCGAGAAATGGTTCATTTTTGTTAGCTCGAATTCTTCGGAGGGCCATCCATAAGTATAGTAATAGTACAAATAGAAAATTCATAACTCGTGTTGATTTAAAGAACTCCCTTCGATCGTGTTTTAATTTATCGCTACTCCTATCTAACTTATTATTTTCGTACCTGTATCGTATTCTAATAGTTAATATATTATAGTTAATATAATTTTCTAATAGTTTTCCCGTGCATGGATCCACGTAAAAGCATACGAGGGCTTAATACCAATAACATAATGTAAGAAATAAGCCTACGCAACTCATACGTGTTTTATTGACATTGAAAACAATAACATGAATCAACCAATTTCTCGGCCTTCAAATGTCTCCGGTTCTGACAAATGTTACATTAAAATACAATACTGACAAGATATAGGCACATAATTTACCTAATAATACCATTTTTTTACTGACTTCCAATAAGGAGGTTCTCAATTAAACTTTTTTTTTGTATCGAGTAACATAACTATAATAATGTTACTCGATATCTTCGAGAATCGTGAACCGAATCTAATTTTTTTTTAATCGGACGGGTATAACCCTGAAATTGTCCTGTTGGCACCAAGTCGGTACCGCGAACTTTTTTAAATCCACGAATGAGGGTTTTCTCGAAAACGTATGCCACTATTTGGCGCCACTTAGCCGTAAGGTCCCGCTTAGAAACACAATTATTTTTTTATATAATTTTATTAACTCATACAAAACATTTAAACACGAAACTATGGGCGCTCTGAGAATTTAGACAAGTTTCTGGACCTGACGCCTCAGTGCTGCCGCCCTGGTGAACGTCATTTCAGAAAACCCTCAGTCTAACCAGCCAGCGAGTGGCGGCACAAAAAAACCCGGACAATTAAAAAAAACTTGCCAACAAATTCTCTACCAAATTAAAAGACAGTTTGACAATGACAGATTAATTGATAGGCAAAATTGTTGCCATGTAAAGAATGCTTACCGAAAAAATGCTTGCCCCTGTCTGCTGCCCGTTACCGCGAACTCCGAAGTTCGCAAATTTCGGGGATTTGTCTCTGTCACACTAATCACGCCTTCGTTGGTGTGACAGAAACAAATAACCGTTTGCGAACTTCGGAGTTCGGAGCCAACTGGTTTCGAAGTTCGCCGGAGGCCCGCTGACTCTTCCCTCTGGGGTGGATACTTCAAGCTGAGGGGGGTGTCGTAGTCGAGTAGAATCACCCCCACCAGCCATTATGGAGTTAATTCGGGTATTTTGTACCCCCATTGACGGCAATGCGGGTGACGCCGCAGGGGTTTTTAGTGGGTATTCTCCTATGTGAATCCCATCCCACATACCAACCCCTTATGGGATAGCATCCGCAGCCTAGTTGGTAGTGACCCTGCCTACGAAGCTGGAGGTTCTGGGTTCGAATCCCGGAGAGGGCATTATTTGTGTATTTATTTATCACAAATATTTGTTCCTCGGTCATGGCTGTGTAATGTCTATGTATTTAAGTATCTATATGTATCTATCTATTAAGTATATATATCGTCGCTTGGTACCCACATCACAAGCCTTTATTGAGCTTACCCTGGGACTAGGTTGATTTGTGTAAGATGTCCCAAGATATTTATTTGTGTCCCTATCTCCCTATTATTATTTACTATAATATGGGCTTCTCTAAGCCCAGGGGTGGATGCGTAAAAGCATTTCTTCCCTGCGTACACAAAAAATCGCCAAATAATTTGTTGACCGTGTGGTGACGGCAGTAAGAAGACATTTATCACCACCTCAACTCTTCCTGCGGGTGTCGTAGGAGTCGACTAAGAGATTGAAGTGTCACTGACCATTCTTTGATAGAAGATATCGCAAGCAGCGTCATCATAGTGGACACGTTACTGCGGTTATGGACATTTATTAGATAGGTACATTAGGTACCTATGACCTTACTATGCCTACCCAGGTACCTAGGTAGTTTAATTCGTTCTTAGCACGGACATTTCTCATTAATTAAATTTAGTCGGGATCGTAATGTAACCTCATGAAATGTTAGAGTATATGTACACTAGGTACCTCCCTACTTAATTTAGAAATGGCATCATATTTATTAGGGTAGTCGTTATTACGTTTAGTCAGGCGTTCCCTACAATTCCCTCGTGATTCAGATTAGGGGTGCGCATCGAAAATCAAGATTAATGGTTCTAAATATAAACGAATGATCACATCCAATAAGAAACACCCAATGTCACACGCGGCATTACCAGCTACTTAACTGTATTCTAATAAAAGTAATAAACAAACGGAACAATAAAAGATCATATCCATATATAGAAAAGCAGAATCTCTCCATTTCGGCTACAGCTGGCCAAGCGACGTGAAGTCAGCTGCGAGCCAAGATGGCCGCTGCGTCAGCCAATCAGCGCTCGCGGTCTTGACGCAGCGCGGAGGCGAAGCTGGCCTCAAAAATCCCCACTGAGGCGCAAAGCTGATCAAATCTACCAGCAGTGCGCCGCGAGAGTCGCGTCTAGTGTTAGTTAATTTATTCAATTTTAAAAACATTAAAATATGAGGGAAATCGTGCACATCCAAGCCGGCCAATGCGGCAACCAGATCGGAGCTAAGGTAATTTGCAAATTTACGTACATAACGGTTTGTTTCTAACGGAGTTCCGAGATTTACATACAATTAAAGTTCTTTAACTTTGCACTTTAGTTCTCATGCGAAAGCGAAAAGTTTATTGTGAGATAATTGTGGGAACTCATACAGTGTCGTACGCTCGTATCTACGACTTTGACAGTTCGAAATTCGAATTTTCGCGTTACCGAAATGCGCGGCTAGGGTTGTCACTTGCGATTGTGACACCCTCTGGCGCTCGAAAGTTTTTACTTATTTTTTTAAAGTTGGATGCATTTAAATTAGTTATGTGTAGGTAATAAATTAGTTAAACTAGTTTAAACCTTATTTAGTATATTTTATAAGTTTAATTAAACCTTTTTTTAATCAGTAATGATATGTTTATAAGTTTTAATGTAAAAGTTACACTAAAATTACCCAGAACACCCGGCAACATCAAGATTAATAATACTTTTTTTTATATGGTCTTAGTTTTTGTTACATTTATGAATAAATACAAGTTTTACATTAAAAAAAAGTTATACTAATATTGCAGTCTTTCTTGGAATCGAAGTACGTCATATAGTCATAATAACCTTGTAAGCAGCTGATATAATAATATTCATTGTAATAGTTTATAGCTAATACCGGGAATCCGAATGATTAATGCAATACTACTTATATTACCTACCACAAACCTTCGATTATGGTAGGTATTCTAAAACGGGTAATGACTCAACGGTTGACGTGTTTATCGGTCGCGAGAGAATTAAAAAACAACTCTTTATACACCTATATTGAGATAACACATTTAATTTAATGACATAACATGCTCGTAAAGGTAAACCAGTTCGAGATGAAGTATCTCGAATGATGCAAAGAATTGAGCACTCATTAAGATAGGTATTTGATAACTATAATATGAGAAATGAGTATAAGATTTTTTTTACGGTTAATTGCTAAACCAGGGATTGTTTAGTAATAATCATGAGTTTTTCTTAGTAACAGTTTGAAGAAATGTCAATAATTCATGGTATCGGGGTCAACATCAGGTATATTAAGAGGCAGGGACGTTTGAATAAACTAAAATATGTACTATTCATACCGCTACTTTGTAAATGCATGTATGCAGTTTTTTAATATCATTAGCATCTTTTTATATCACGATGGAGGCTAACAACCATACCCTGCCTTGGTGATAAACAGTTACCGTAGCCTATCTGTTAACTGAAAGTTTTAAAGGTATCCGGTGACGACTACTAGAGTGTAGAATACTTTTTATTTAGTAGATATTCCTGTAATTATCTTGGTTTAGATTATAAATAAATCACTTATCATTTTGTAATTGTTTCCTAAAAGAAGAAGCAATGATCCATTGCTTAAGAAAATAACGTTGAAATGAGCTCAAGTGCAGCTATTAAGCTAGTGTACCTACCTATTATTATAATTTCCCAAACAGCACTCTTCCTACTCCGTTCAAATGATTCTTTTGTCTAGTTTTTGTGTAAGTAAAACTAATAATTAGCCTAGAATTTGGAGTCAAAAATCAACTCTCAAAAGATTGACGCGTTACTTCACATTTTGTTATTATATTGTGATGTCAGTCAAACGTGGCGGGTTGAGGGTGATCATTCGACACCTGAAAAAAGGATACAGCTATTAATGATTCTATAACAGAAATTATTTCAAATTAACAAGCATTCAAATCGTGAAAATCTTTATGGAGGCAACCGTACACAACAACATCTACTCAGTACAAAGCTACTACTCTAGAGCAGAAGAAATATTCTGCAATTTTTGCCGACATATCATTCGCTTCAAGTGCTTCAATCTTTATAGTAAATAAAGAAATGTCACTTCACAAATCGAATTTCCAAACTGAGATAACTAATCGTGTATGACCAACAAATTATCACTATGCTTACGAAATAATGCAGACAGAATTATTTCCGTACACATTACGTGCAATATAGGTCACTAGCTGCATGCTGGCTAAGTGTTAATTGTTTCAATTGCACACAATTATCGACTTTCGAGCCCGGGTGAAACCCCGGTGCAAGAACCATGCGATTTGCTTACCGTCCATTGGCTGATATTGATCTACTAATTCACAAATTTCTCTTCTTACAAAAGATTAATTGTAGTGCGGAAATTGTTATGCTTACTACAGTGAATTTGCAGTTGGAATGCTGCGAGTCTAATTCTTTTTATTTTGATTGAATGATTGACTAAAGTTACGTATGGAGCAAAAAAGATACAGATTGATGATATGGTGAGCGACTACTAAGCCTTACACAGTTTTTATAACACTTCCAGCAGAGTTAACAAATTGACAAATCTTATGTTGTCGGTCACGTACTAAAATACTGGACCATTAATCTACTTCCGTTTTTAATATTGTCCGATTTGGAATTTTGCTGTTGAAGCATGCTTAATGTGTCATCATCTTTATCACGTACGAGTCATTTAAATGTATCAATCTAAGCTCGTTTCAAAGAGACAATAAACATCGTTAACTCGATCATATTAAGGATTGCATATAGTGTAATCAATTTCAATTGAGGACACTTCTTTATAGCGGTTTATTAAATTAGACTGTAATATAAAAGCCCTTCCCAGCCAACCCACTCGTCTTTCGCAAGATGCAATCATGAATATACAACCACTTTAAACATAAATGTTTTAAAAGGGAAATATAATTTAAGTATCTGAACAGATAGGTACACTCGAAGTGTACTTAACTAAATCATTAGACAAATCATCGATTATCGACATTTAAATGACATAGGTAGAATTCAAACATAAACCTACCAAAATTACCTCGTCATTGTGATTTCTAAAGGATATATTATAATTTTTCAACTAATTTATGAGATTACAAGAAGTCTGTTTGGGTTTAGAAATTTAGTGTAAACTCAATTTTTTTTTCTTTTGTGTAGAACAAAAGAAAAGCCACATTTTCAAATTCATTAGGCTTAAATTTCAATAGCTCAAAATGAGTATGGAGGGAAGGTCGAGGTATCAGAAGCCAGAGATGGCCAGAGCAGATTGAATTTAGATTTTCATTGTCCACGATAGAGTAAAACTACTGTTAAATTTACATAGTCATTCTACACGAGCAAGTAATGTAATATAATAAAAGAGAAACCGTCTGATTGTTGAATGGCGAAGTAACGGGTCAATCAATAATCTGGTATGGCTTGAATGTTTTATCCGCATTTGGATTTCGGTCGTAACGTAACGTTACGGTACAATGATGGATACCGATTTATTGCCCTTAATTGAACGCCAGTTTTTACTTTGATGTTGCATTTAATGAGGTTTTTGAGGCTGGCACAAATTCTTATTGCTCATAGATGGCTGCTAACAGACTGATTTAGTCTACTTTATTTCATTAATGTATCAATAGCTCTACATATTCCCGTCATAAATAAGAGTAGGTAAATATGCACAACGCGAAACATTTTTTTTTACCTAGCTTCTATTGTGTCCCCTGGGCAAAGGCCTTAGATTTCCAAACTTCCCGATTTAGGGCAATTTCATGGCAGTTGTTGGAAAATGCATCCAGGTCATCCCGCCACCTCTTCTTGGGTCGACCAATTCGCCATTTCCACTAAACGCTAAAAACTGTAATAAGTAGGTATTAGAAGTTAACTAAGTGATAGCTTTGCAGTTTCACAAGTGAAAACATGTTTATGTTACGTCCCCATGTGAAGATAAGATATACAAAACACCGTCCTGAACTTCCCTCATTGTTTTCAAAGGCAAATGAATAATGAATAAAATTAAAGAAGAAAAGACACTTTCCCATATTGTATTCTTAGTAGACTATTTATGCGTTCACTTTACTAAGAACGTGAATCAGTAATCATGAGACGCCTTGGCATCTATTCGCAGAAAAACATGGCCGTTGCATTTATTTAACACCTAATATAAGCTGTGTCAATACTTTTTTCGTATTGTTTACGTAATAGTAACATGAGAAGTGATCGGAACAATGTGTAAAAATTTTAAATTTTTAAACATAAATAGGAACACAAACAACCAATATGTAATTTCAGAATCCCAAAAAGCACCCAAAATTTGGGTTTATCTTATGTCTTTTGTGATTCCTATGAATGAACATGAGTTATATGAGTAAAACTAAAACCTATTCGAGAACAGTATAGTATTGAGGTTTTCAAATATGACCTGAATAAAAACTGTAGAGTTCATGTCTACCATTCGTCACAGTTGAGATTTTAGCGATTTTAATGCGGCGAACAAACTGTCTGCGTATGAGGATGTCACGGGCAATTTAATCACGTGATTGCTCTTGGAAACAATGCCGAAACACCATGGTGATTCGGGCAGCTTTTCTACCTCGCCGACCTCACTTTTTAACGATGATAGGTTGTCCGCTATTGGGGCTTGGGCAGTAAATGTCAAATGGATGACAATGATGGGTGGTTATCGCGAAGATTGTGTTTTCTCACGAGAATCTGTGTCTTATCAGCTGACCGGTTTAGACACAAGTAAAGGCTAGATAGCAAAGAGCGTTGAACTCGCGGCCGACGACCAGCGCGTATAAATAGCCATCGAGCGCCATAACGGAGAGTACACTCCAAATGCACTTATATGTTTGTATTTTTGTCTCAAGGGTTTAAACTCAAGAGATCCCCGACCTGTATTCAAATGAACCATGAATTCAGCTTCACATTTAGCGGTTGCGGCAACCTTTTGTGACGGACAGGTGGCACAAAACTCCTATTGTGCACTAGTCGACAGCGGTTTTCCCTCGCAAGTGGCGCGCCATTCACATGCCGCTTTCATAATACCTTCTCTTATCTAGTTACGACTAAGAAAGCAGCCTTTCGCGCTATCGACTTCGCCTTTCACTTTTTGTTGTTATTAAAAATCATCAGTCATGTTATGAAAGTCAATATTTTTAGGTATTGTAACGCTGCAATTTCAAATAACGATTGACTGTAATTTATTCTTTACGCACATTATAACTGTCTAACTAAAAAATAACGTCATATTTTGCAGGAGTTGGCCATTTAAATGTTATTTATTCATCGAATTATAGCCCTGAACCAAAAAGTCAGCCTCCGCATTAGTCAGTTCTCCTTATAAGGCGTTGTCAGAGTCGAGTCGTTCTCCTTAGCACACACCTACTGCAGGATGACATCATAGCCATCGCCCGATGAATGTTAATGCTCTTCGAACAGTTGCTATGTTCCGACGCTCAACTTAAAATCCAGCCTTTTGTTCAAGAATGTCTACTACATGAATACAAGTATTTACTCTTTACATTACGTAAGACAACGAGACTTCAGGAACCTTACGTCACTCTTTTCACTTGTTTTGACAAAAGCGTTCAATTGCGATTACGAGAACATACTCTTGTTTTTTGTTTCTATCCTTAGCGAACATATGGTCTGAAATCAGGCCATGGTCTTAAAGGAATCGAAAACTAGTAACATTCGAATGCTAATGAGCTGAACGAGGCAAGACATTCTCTACTTATATGGAGAGATAAGCTCAATACGGGGGAATCGTGGGCGTCACCCGCCGACAAGGTGACGCGAGCTATAACTCAGGCCATTGTCTTGCGTAATCGTCTGTACTAGAGTCATTAAAGATGTATCCTGTCCACCATTTACGCGGTTCATTGAGCTTTATTGTAGCTGACAACTAGTGAGTTATGCATTGTCTTACTTCCACTCTCGAACTGAATGGACCTTAAACAATAACGGAGGCTACGAGTACTTAGCTCTCCCGAGATATCGTTTACTCGACACGCAACCGGTTCGAAAGTAGCAATAAGCCGAGACGCACTTACGATCGCGAGCAGAGCTTTCGTGAAGGCATTTTAATCGACTGCATTCCATTTGATGCCTTACTTCTAAACTAACGGATTATCTCTCCCTTTTACAGTTCTGGGAGATCATCTCGGACGAGCATGGAATCGACCCCACCGGCGCGTACCATGGCGACTCCGACCTACAGCTGGAACGCATCAACGTTTACTACAATGAGGCCTCCGGCGGCAAATACGTGCCTAGAGCCATCCTTGTGGACTTGGAGCCCGGCACCATGGACTCCGTCCGCTCTGGACCTTTCGGACAGATCTTCCGACCCGACAACTTCGTGTTCGGACAGTCTGGCGCCGGCAACAACTGGGCCAAGGGTCACTACACAGAGGGGGCTGAACTCGTCGACTCAGTTCTTGACGTAGTACGCAAAGAATCAGAATCTTGCGACTGCCTACAGGGCTTCCAGCTCACACACTCCCTTGGTGGCGGTACCGGGTCCGGTATGGGTACACTTCTCATCTCAAAAATTCGTGAAGAGTACCCTGACAGAATCATGAACACATACTCCGTCGTCCCCTCGCCCAAAGTATCAGACACCGTCGTAGAACCCTACAACGCGACTCTCTCAGTGCATCAGCTCGTAGAAAACACAGACGAAACCTACTGCATCGATAACGAGGCTCTCTACGACATCTGCTTCCGCACGCTCAAGCTATCCACCCCCACCTACGGCGATCTCAACCACTTGGTATCCCTCACAATGTCCGGTGTCACAACCTGTCTCAGATTCCCCGGTCAACTGAACGCTGATCTCAGAAAGTTGGCTGTCAACATGGTTCCTTTCCCACGTCTCCACTTCTTCATGCCCGGATTCGCTCCCCTTACCTCCCGCGGAAGCAGACAGTATCGCGCCCTGACTGTGCCCGAGCTGACGCAACAGATGTTCGACGCCAAGAACATGATGGCGGCGTGCGACCCGCGCCACGGCCGCTACCTCACCGTGGCCGCCATCTTCCGCGGTCGCATGTCCATGAAGGAAGTCGACGAGCAGATGCTCAACATCCAGAACAAGAACTCGTCCTACTTCGTGGAATGGATCCCCAACAACGTCAAGACCGCCGTGTGTGACATCCCGCCCCGCGGTCTCAAGATGGCCGCCACCTTCATCGGCAACTCCACCGCCATCCAGGAGCTGTTCAAGCGCATCTCGGAGCAGTTCACGGCTATGTTCAGGCGCAAGGCTTTCTTGCATTGGTACACCGGCGAGGGCATGGACGAGATGGAATTCACCGAGGCCGAGAGCAACATGAACGACTTGGTGTCCGAGTACCAGCAGTACCAGGAGGCCACCGCCGACGAGGACGCCGAGTTCGACGAGGAGCAGGAGCAGGAGATCGATGACCACCACTAAACGTCGTATAGTAGGACTCGTTGCCTCGCGACAAAGTACATGCCATTATATCTCGCGTTACTTTTTGTGTAACATTAATGATTCCTTTGTATTGAAAGACCTGCTTTCTAACTTTTAACAGAATGCACGTGTTAACAAATCCCGGTCATGACATGCGTGAATGTTTGCGATATCTGTATGGATACAATACATTCCTGACTTTACCATTGAGAGTAAGATCTGAAACTAGTAAAGGCTGATCTATTCCTTCTTTTAGACATCTTTATAATATTAGTTTGGAATCCGTCCTCGGACGCTTTCCAAACGTGGTGATGATGAATGACGGCTTCAATAACCGAAGTTTTATGATTAAAATTAGTTTGATCCATAATTTAATGTATATAATAAAGATTTTTATTTATTTACCTGGTTGTTTTTTGACCTTGTCCTTTTGGGTACACAATATCATAATTATAATTACCAAAATATCTTGATTCTGATAAGACTGGTTATACTCGAACGAGTCATAACTTCTTACGCCATCCTTGAGAACAGGCGACACTACTATGCGTGGAAATAAACATATTTACATGAAACATAGTAGATCTGTCTTGAAAGTATGTCACGACTATATAAGGAAAGAAATCCATCTACCAGACCCCACAAATTAATGCACTGAAATGAAAAGCAATAAAACGATACGGCAAAATTCGCATGCCGACAACAGTACTTATTTTGACTCGTACTTTATCCAAGCCTGACATCACTTACCTTGACTCTATATATAGAAATGCACTTACATGTGACGGCCAGTGGAGGTAGACCTCCGGACGCAATGCGTGACCTCAGAATTCCGAGCAATTCAATCATCAGCAGAGGCAAAACGGGTCTTTATATAATGGTGATCCATTTTTCCTGTGATAACAACATGATGTCAGAAGTCGTCGGTAAACAAGGCCTTATGTCATCTCAGTCCGATATTGTCCAAACATATTGATGACGGCACTAGCTTAGTTAAAATGACGACTGTTCTGTCTTGTGTAGGCTATAATATTACAATTAGGTCACTCTGATAGGTAAACAAATAACAGCTGTCTGGCATGTTTTTGGTATAAAATACAGTATAGTATAAAACTGACTTCAACCTATTTTTCCAAGATTCCACCATCAGACCCCAACTTGGTGTGGAGACCCACTTGATTAAAAAAAATTAAAATAGGTTCTCGATTCTCTTAGACTAGATATCTCAGAGAATCGAGAACCTATAACATTTTTTTTAATCGAGTGGGTCCCGTGAGATGGTCCAGCTGGCAGATGTACAGTCGGGTTCAAAATTGCATGGACAGTGCAATTCGGAACGTCACTGTATATTAAAGTGTATTGAAAATTTTCAATGCAAAGAATATTTTTTTAAGTATGAGACTATGCCCACTAGGACGTTCCGGCGCCCCGGCCAACACCGTCTCATACTTTTCAATACAAAGAATATTTTTTGTCTGATACGTTCATGCTACGGTCATGGTATGGTACGGTCTAGTGGGTTCAGACCTTAAGAAAAACACAATCGAATTGAGAACCTCCTCCTTTTTTAAAGTCGGTTAAATACGACTTCTATTCTGTCTTGTGTAGGCTACAGCATAATATTACAATTAGGTCACTAATAGGTAAACAAGTGACAACTGTCTGGCCTGTATTTAGTGTATAAGCATAAAATAACAAAATAGCGCAATACTGAATCACCATTTGTCCTCGTTCGGTACCTACACATTAAACTATGACCTAATAAGCTATAAATAGGATAGTAACCTACACTACATAATTAATAATGTGTACGGCATATTATTTTGCTTATTTACCGTGTCATTAAATAAAACAGATGAAAAATAAAACCCTATTACGAATTTATTTTGAATTTAGGTTAGATTGAAATAAAATATCTATTCGTTTTTAAAATTACAATATCAGATCAATGACACATGTTTCAACGATTAACACAATCAATAATCAATTTAATAAATTAAATACAGTTTTAAGACCATACAGTTTATTATAATTAATTTCATATTAATTTTACCAATCGATTTACTGGCGATTGACAACCCTAGGTAACTGTCACTTGATGTCGCTTCTCGAGCATTCTATTCACAAAACCACGCATTTATTAAGGGCAAGTAGGTAAATAAAAACGGCGATAAAACTAAGTATTTTTTGTCAAAACTTATTTAAATACTTACCGATTTCTTCAAGATCCCATCATCAGACGCCTACTTGGCGCCAACGGGACTTACGGGACCATTTTGAGGTTATTGCTGTTCCATAAAAAAACTTTAATATAGTTCACGATTCTCGCAGTAGGTAGGTAACATACTTATATACAAACGGTAGAATTGAAATCGGCCTCCTTTTTTGAAGTCAGTTAAAAATACGACACAGACAATTTCACGTTTTCCTTTATACGTGTATTTTAGTAAAGTTTTGCCTTCATTTAAATTGAATTCAGCGCATTTGCGTTACTCATGTCAGCAAAATAAATATTTTTAGTAAGCACTCCCGATGAATCAGTTTCCAAGAGTATTTAAACATTGAATATAGGTGCCTACCTATTTTGATTATACACAGTATAGGTTTGTATTACAGGTAACTCTCGTCTCATCTTGGTCGTGTGGTCACGGCAGTAAGAATACATTTGTCAGCACCCAACTTTTCCAGCGGGTGTCGTAAGAGCCGACCAAGGGATTGAAGTGTCACTGATCATTCTTGATAGAAGATGCTGAAAGTAGGCCTCTCTTGTATCTACGCGTATGGATGCATTAGGAGGTAAATGCTTATAATCGCCACGCTGAGCTAGCGGGTTAGCGATCGCAATTGTGTGTCCACTATGATGATACTGCTGCCCATCTTCGATAAATAAATGGTCAGCACTTCAATGCCTTAGTCGACTCTTACGACACCCACGGGAAGAGTTGGGGTGATGACAAATGTATTCTTACTGCCGTCACCACACGGTCATTAGAGTGACAGAGACAAATCCTCGAAATATACAAACTTCGATATTCGTGGTAGTAGCCGTAGAGGGCCAGAATTTCATAAAAATAATTATTACACGACTGCCAAAAAGGAGAGTATATGTGTTCAGTCCCTATGTATGTTTCATATTTTCTTTAAACGCGCAGATCTTCGCGACTACTTAACCGTTTTTAATAGTGTAAGGTATCATTAGAATCGTCGTGACGTCGCGGGTAACATAGGACATGTGACGTCACGTTAAAAACAATATGGCGGCCAAAAAATTCAATATTATCTAACCAAAAAAAAAAATTTGAAAGAAACCTATCGAGTTTGGTATCAAAATGAAGAGCTTCAAACAACGACTACGAATATGTATATAACTTATATGTTTGTTACTTATTCTAGAAAAACCAGATTCATTAAAATACAATTAAAGCTCAAAGAATAATATGTCATCTAAATGCTATGATTTGGGTATCAAATTAAAGCATTTTGTATGCAGATTGTAAATATATATACAAGTTATATGTTTAAGTATATTTCGAAGAGAAAACTCGAAATGTTCTACATCGCACTATTGAAGTTTTTCTTCGAAGCCTAAGACGTGACAGGACTGTCACCGTTGACACATCTTCTTGAAGTGTGTATGAAACAGATACATTGTATGTACGCGCTTGTGGTCAAGGGGTAAAATGCACGGCTGCTACGCAGCGGTCGTGGGTTCAATCCCCGGCTCGTAACCGATGAGTTTTTCAAATAGAACTTATATACGATATATCGTTTGATATACAGTACCGGACAAAAGATTAAGTTGAGACTTTCGGGCGATTTTTTTTTCTGTGTTAACAGTAAAATTTCAAGAGGAGTTAATATTAATTTCCCATAGAATCTTTACAATGTTATACATTGAATCCGATAACAATTCATAGGCAAGTAAAGTTGTCATATTTTGATGATGACATGACTACCAAAAGCTGCCACAGCTGCCTCAGTTGTCCGAACTGTTCGAAAGTAACGGTTAATTAATAAGAAATAGCTCAATGATCAGTCATAATTATATTAGTTGGAAACAAGTGTCGACTTAAATGCTGGAAAAATGATAGCCCAAACAGTCGATTTCGTATCAAATTCGTGGTGCGAACTTGCATGCTTTACGGTGAAGGAAAACATCGTGAGGGAACTTGCATACATCTGCAAAGAACATTTTGTCTAGTACTGTACACAAAGTGCTTTACGGTGATGGAAAACATTGTGAGGGAACTTTTACATATCTGCGTAAAAATTCAAGAATGTATGAGAAGTTCCCAACAAGTATTGGGCCAGCGTTGCGGAGAATGGCCAGAATACAATATCAAAAAAATTACGTACGATATGATTCGCATATCAGAGGAATGGCCCTAAAATACAATCATATTAGCAATTGTGGCCAAACAAAATTGCTATACTTACGTGTTGCAACATGCGCATAAAATTTAAAACTTGAAATATCTTTATTTTTTTCATCCAAAATGTGAGCCTACAATTTTGTTAAATGTCAAATTAGTAATTAGGCACATTATAGGTACAACAACGTCACTAGAAAACGAACTTAGTCAGACATATGGTGCTAGATTTATTCTAAGGGTGCTACAGAGGAGCACTAAAGGGGGGCGGGCAAGGTTTTGACCGTTTTGCCGTTGGCCATTTGATCAGATCAGGGTCGGGTTTGGCCTTAACATTTGCGCAGGGGAGGTGGTATGAATGACGAGTTAGTCGATGGGAGTTGGTTGGTATGATGAGGTGGGTTTGCCTGGAAACTTGAGTCTCACGCAGCTCGCAGGCAAGCGCGCCTGGTGGCCGCGCTTCAGACCTTCGGCCCTATGAGGATCACGGCTTTCAGCCTCCGTATTTTCTCGAAACAATTTTTCGGGCCTGCGGCCTTGAGATTCGGTTTAATGCTACACTTTTCCATTGTATAGCGAAGGAGCGCTGGGCTCTGGCCTTCGGCCCTACGCGGAGCTCAGTTTACAACCTTCGCAGGTTGTGGAAACGATCGTCGGGTCTACGGATCTCCGATTCGTTTTCATGTTACACTATTCCATCACGTAGTGTGGTAGCGCTAGGCTCTAGCTTCGATTGTTATGCCAGTTAAGAAGGACGGTTGTACCGCTTGGGCTCGCTCGTCGGGCCTCCGACCATCGGGCTCGCGCCTGAAGCACCCCGATAGTTACGCTGCAGTACTTCGTCCCTTCTTCGGCCTTGCTTTAAATTTCCTAGTGACACTTGGGCCCTCTAAGTTAAAGTCTGTGCCTCTGGCTCCGGTGGTCCGGGCCGGGGGCTCAGCTTTCGGCCTCGCATACCAGCGCCTCTTTGAGGAACGATTCGGGCCTTCGGCCCTACGCGGAGTACGTTCTACGGCCTTTGCAGGTTGTTGAAACAATCGTCGGATCCATTTTAACGTTACACTATTCCGTCGGCTGGCGTGGTAG
This sequence comes from Thaumatotibia leucotreta, assembly GCA_025490895.1. Classification (NCBI taxonomy): domain Eukaryota; kingdom Metazoa; phylum Arthropoda; class Insecta; order Lepidoptera; family Tortricidae; genus Thaumatotibia; species Thaumatotibia leucotreta. The sequence goes on along the minus strand of JALPQI010011302.1, from coordinate 32,192 downwards.
TCCTGGGCTTTGGCAGCTCGGCCTTCCGCCTCGCGAACTCGCGCGCCTCTGGGTGCCGATTTTGGCCGTTGACTCTACGCGGACCTCGGCTGCGCGTAGAGCCAACGGCCAAAAGCGCGTCGCGTCGCAGTGCGGCGCGTTGAATCGAACCGTTGCACTTTGGGCCCTCCGGTTCGATTATTAAATCAGTTAAGAGGGACGGTTGTACAGTGTGGGCTCGCTCGTCGTGCTTTGGGGCCTACGCGGATGTCAGTTTTTTAGATGCCTGGGTATTTGAAGAAGCATGGTACTTCAATTTTCCCGCAGCTCGGCCTTCGGCCTCTCTTTAAATTTGCAAGCGACATGCTTGGGCCCTCGAAGTGAAGGTCCGGGCCTCCGCGAGCTCAGAGAGAGAGTTTTCGGCCTCCTACCCTGAAACTCGCCCTTTGGACTCGCTCAACATAGATTTACATTAGTTCCTCACGTGGCGTGCCTTTCGGCTTCGCCCAAAATTAGCGGGATGGGAACTCCTCGGGCCCCCAGAGCGAAGCTTCAGCCCTCTGCGAAGTTGGTTTTTGAAATTCTTTCCAACTTTAAGGAATCTCCAAATTCACTAAAAGGTTTCCAATAAATAAAATAATTAAAAAAATTAAAAAACACGACTGCCGTTTTAAGCGAACTGAAATGTAACAAATAATTCCTTTTTCAAATTAATTCTTGTGAGCGTATCTGCATAATTATATAGACGCTTGTCTTATTACTTACTATATTTTGTTTAGATTGCAGTCGGGGAACCTTTCATTTACGGAAAATATAAATATATGGAGGTTCCCCGACTGCAATCTAAACAAAATATAGTAAGTAATAAGACAAGCGTCTATATAATTATGCAGATACGCTCACAAGAATTAATTTGAAAAAGGAATTATTTGTTACATTTCAGTTCGCTTAAAACGGCAGTCGTGTTTTTTAATTTTTTTAATTATTTTATTTATTTTAGGAAGGATTACCTCAGTAAAAAAAAATTTTTTTGTGGCAGTTAGTACGAGGGTAGCCTTTTAAGTTCTGTCGTTTGCGAAGTTCCCGTGATTGCATAAAAAAAACTAGTATCGTCTTAACATATTTGAATTTAGAATTCAAAAACAAAAGAATGACTCGAAATCGGCAGAACCGTATTAGCACTGTGTCGAATCAAAGTAGACGAGTCAGTTGTGAAAATGGAAATTTCGAAGGAAAATTGACGTGCGATTATTTTTGTTTAGTAGATTCTTTTCGTTATTTGCCTTACTAGCGACCCGCCCCGGCTTCGCACGGGTACTACACCTACATATATTATAAACCTTCCTCTTGAATTACTCTACCTATTGAAAAAAATCTCATCAAAATTCGTTGCGTAGTTTGAATGATTTAAGCGTACAAAGGGGCATAGGGAAAAAGTGACTTTATTTTATACTATGTAGTGATGAAGTGATAGTGATGATTTGTGGATTTATTTGCGGATTTGGAAGTTCGCGCTAGGGCCGCTGGTTTAAAAAGGCGGGGCAGTATCGAGTGGCTGCACGACCCGAGTGTGTTGACCGCTCGATGGCTCGATGCTCTAGACACGCCCGGAAAATGCGGACTTTTCACGCGGCGTGATGCCGCAGTCTAGGTAGCAGGCGCGGTCCAGGGGGGGCCTCCCCTCACACTGGACTTATGTATGCACAGGTGCTGTTTTAAGTATACAATACTATCATATCATACGGCAGTGCGGCTGCCCTATATCAAAACCTAGTAACTGCTTCAGACCAAATTTTACAGGAGAGCATAAAAACATAAAAGTGTTTGCCAAAATTTTTTTTTTTAAGAATAGATAAAAAACTGAACATAAATCGGTTGAATACTAATCACTGTATCAATTAACATCGTAATCATATACAATACTCTTAATACGCACGTTTTATATCCCTTACTAACTTTGAAAACGTATTCAGCCATATCAATTTCGTCCATATCCCAAGCTCAATACCTAGTAAGGGCCCTTACTAGGTATTGAACTATTATAAACTGGTAGTACCGTCATCAAACTCAAAAGATGTTCTAAATTAAAACCTAGCGTTTTTTTTCTGTTAACATAATTGATGGTTTTAAATTAAACGAGCACATTAAGAACAAGATATTTATTAAAAAAATACTTATCACTGTATCAATTAACATCGTAATCATATAATTTAGTCTTAAATTTCAAAAATTAATTGGCGTCACCCTGACCACCATGAACTAAATCAATAGATGCGTTGTTAACTGGAAGATCATTCCAGAAGGATTTCCTCGAATCCGGCCGGTAATGCCTCTGGGGCTTGCTATGACAGCAGGGCTGGACTTCTCGTTGAATTTCGGCATGAGGAAGTCCAGCTCGTACAAAGGCTCTTTGAATCTGTAATATTAATAATACATGACAACATATTCAATTAAAAGTTAAGAAGGAAGAATATGAATGTCAAACCTTGTTTACCTTGTTTTTTTCTTTGCCATTCATACTGGTTTTCAGGTTCAATTGTTTATACGGTGGGATTAATTTTTTCAAAACATATAATTATCTTATATTTAACATGCATTATTTGAATTTATGTTGTTAAATTATGATGAAGTACCCCAATTTAAATGCTTTATATTTGCTTAGAGTGCTTTTGTAGTATATTCATAATAAATAAATAAACATTATGGTACAATCGTAAATTGACCCTAGATTCACAGTAAGCTCAATAAAGTTTCTGTTATGGATACTAGATGATAATACATATATAGTATAATAGATACTTTAAAATAAATAATTTATATAAATGTATTTATTGCTAGAATATGCTAGTTTTTATCCACATTAATACACCTTTATTAACCTTTATAAACTCACAGCAATATGCACTGATTAATTTGAAAAACTACTATTAAATGTATTTGTATTCAATTAATTTATAGCTTTGTACCGAGTTGACAAAAACTAAAGATGGACGGCAAACAGGCAAAATGATGAGGCTATGACTAATGACAATAAAATGGGACAAAATAGGAGCCTAGTAAAATAATAAGCCATTACAGGTATGTGGAGGTATTTATATTTAGTGTATAAATACTTACCTAGTTTCTTTTGCGTTTTGGCTACTGTTGTTATTAATAGTTGTTTCTATCAGGCGTTACGCTCTATGAAACTGTAAATGACGTTTTATTTTGGACAACGATGCAATATATAACTATCAAACCACACAACATTTCAATTGCCACGCGTGTGATTGCGCTAGCGCATCGCCGCGGACTGACTGAACGCACATACTCTCCACGACCCGCGCGCCCCTCGCACTATGATGCTCAAATCAAAAACCTAGTATGGCTCATTGACCAGGCCAATACCTAGTATGTCCAAGCGACTTACTAAGTTTTGATATGGGATATATGCCTTACTAGGATTTAAACTGGTAAACCGTTACTAGACATGCGACTTACTAGGTTTCAAGGCATTTAAATCTCCGGTAATAAAGCCGATTTGCGAGCTGGTGTCTTTGTAGTCGGTTGCGGACTTACTAGGTAAGTCCATAAACATCAAAAAATTATTTTCTAAGAATTTGACCCTTACTAGGTTTTGATATAGGGCAGCCGAGTGCCCCCCCCCCCTCAACGAAGTCCTGGATCCGCGCTAGCTAGGTAGGTCATTCCGACTTTGCTGGCATAGCAAAGATGCCATTCTGCAATTGGCTATGTAAAGTTTTCTGAAGGTATGAATATTATATTTTTCCCTGATAGCCGTCGTCATAAGGTCCAAGAAAATGCGGTTCTTTTATTTTTATGTTAAGTATATATGTATGAAAAGTCTTGACAGCCCTAGGGTGTAATGATCCATCTACGGCGCGCATCACCGCAGCCGCAGCAGCACTTACCGAACAGGTGTGATGAAAATCAACTTTTAAGGGTCCTCCTCATATATTGCTAGGAACAATGAAAAATTTTGAAGATGATGTGGTGTTATACCTACAAGATTTCAAGCTATAATATTAGCAGGTATCTCCAAAGACAATAAATAAAACTGACTATTTTCTGAAATGACGTTTACCAGGGCGGCAGCACTGAGGCGTCAGGTCCGGAAACTTGTCTAAATTCTCTCGCGCCTGTAGTTTCGTGTTTAAATGTTTTGTATGAGTTAATAAGATTATATAAAAAAATAAAAATACCTTCTAGTTAGTTTTTCTTTGGGGCTAGATAATTGTGTTTCTTAGCGGGACCTTACGGCTAAGTGGCGCCAACTAGTGGCATACGTTTTCGAGAAAACCCTCATTAGTTTGTCCTGTCAGTGTATCAGTAGAAAAAGGCAGAAAATAAAAAAAAATATAGGCGCGAAGAGCCTGTCCATAGACAATTAGTATGCCTATGCGGATGCCGCTTTTTTTATTGACGAAGATTGTTGGACGGGGCTTAGTAAGTAAACCTACTTGTATTATGTGATATAATAGCATTATGTTTAAACGCCTACACTACACCCGTAAACCTGTATTGTAGGATTTGTAGGCTGTAGGAGACTGTCTTGGTCTAGGCCTTGGCAAGTTGCTAAATTATGTTCCGTGCACCTACGCCGACAATGTAATGTAACAAGGTGAAATGGCGCAGTAAAAAATTGGTACCAAAATTGTCTATTAACCTTGTTCTTACCCCACGTAACTTTGTGAATACGGTAAACGCAACTATGCTCGTTTTAGTACCCACCCAAAAGATGACACCTGGGTTGCGTTTTATAAAGTTACAATTTAAAATTTTGCTGTTTGCCTCTCTTTCAAGCCAATACGTGCGTGCGTTAGAGAGGCAAACAGCGAAATTGTAGAATGTAACTTTATAAAACGCGACACTGATGTCAGACACGATCACTGGTTACATAGTTACTATAGTTAGTGAGAATAAATAACAATATTGAAATAAAACCACCCAACTATGGTCCAAAATCAAATAGAAAATCTTATTTATTTTAAGTTAATCGCACAGTTAGTCACAAGCTCCTCGTAAAAGAACTTGGAATAAACCAAAAAAGAGGAATGTTAAAAGTGACTGTGGACCATAATTGTAGTAGGTAGGTACATACTACATCAAAATGGTTACATGGTTACTAAATTAACTGAATTTATAATGTCCCTTCATGACTTTGGTTAGTAAGGTACCTAAACATACCAATACTCGACACCTTAGTGCCCAATAGATGACACCTAGCAGTAGCACAATAAGTTTATCTAGTAAAAGATAGGTATTAAAACATTGATGAGAATGTTACAAAGTTGAGAATCAATATCAACTTAGCAACAAAATCCCAAGTTAGCGAAAAATACAATTTTGTGATTACGAACGCTTTTAATTGGAATGTAAAGCTCCGGTCACACACACGAGCGAGCGAAGAGATAAAAAAAAAACTAATCAGCCTTATTTCTTGAGAGGATAGCTCTATTTGTGAAGGGAGTCAACTTGTCACTGTCACTACTCACTAATTGACTAGATAAGTAGGTAAGTAGAGTACATATATACCTATTTACTATTTCGAGGATAGCCTAAGCATAAAAGGAGAAAATTTGTTTGTTCTCTGTTTTGCGAACACTCTTTACTATGTGAATGTACTTTGTTAAGGTACCATCTTTTTTGGCATTGTTAGACACGTACGTATGTTATAACCCTAAACAAGGTGAGATATTCCGATTTTCTAAGAATACCTAGTCAATTAGTCAGCCAGTCACCTCTTAATAAAACACACAATAATTTCAAATATTTATTTATAAATTTTAATAACAGGCATTGTAACAGTGTATCTGCTATGCTTATATTTATATACCTATTTTACTTACAAATTTTATTGTACTCGTAGTATTCCAACCAACATTTTTCTTTTTCTCTGACCATAACGTCCATAATAACACATGAAAAACGGAACAAAAAAACAATAAATTGTTCATTCAGAATCTGAAGTTTTAATTCTCCTCGCCGGCACATAAACATAGCAGTCCCTATTCAAATTACCCAACTCTGCCTCGAAAATGGCGTCGTTTATAATCTTTTCAGTAAAAATCCTTTGTTTATGCGGCAAATTTGATAACTTACGTGCCACATAGCGACCGAAATCTTCATGTGTATCCTTAGTCTTTATAGTCCCTTCATGTGATAGTTTGCGTTTGCGCATGATAGTTTGTTTGTTGGTTTTGGAAGACCGCGTATCGAATGCTGCAGCATCATCGTCTGAGGATGCTTGGTTGCTCGAATTAGATTGACGGCGATGGGAGACTATTGTTGCTGAATTATCATCATCATTCTAAAAGAGAGTCATCATCATAGAATTCATGGGGTAAGAGCTACAATATATATGTTAATTCCTTGTCTGTAGTTGCTAGGGATCAGTACAAAGTAAGTACCGTAAAACCATACAACTATAGTTAGTCCAGTATTACAACTATTACAACATTTCCACAAGTCCAACTCCTAATTAAGCATTAATGGAAATCTTTTATTTTGGTTTTATCTAAGGTTTTTTATCATTAATGACGAGACTTTGTGTAACAAGTGCGTCAATAATATAATAACTACACTAAATCGAAGATATTTAACTTAGTTTTGGACCATAGTTGGGAGCTTTTGGACTATAGTTGAGTAGTTTTACGGTACAGTATTTTTTTAATGATCACAAAAGAGTGCATTTCATATTGCATACCTGCGAATTCGCGCTATTTTGTTCCCGCTCCCTCAAAGCTGCCTCCGTAATGGTCTCCTGGCCATCCACGAAGTCCATGAGCTTGAAGTACCACAGCTTGGGCACGTAGACCTCGCCGCCATGCTCGATGGATTCCTGTATTTTGGCCATCTCCTTCCGTCGGGAACTGCGGAAGGAGTTTATTTTCTTCGTGATCATTGCTCTTGTCGCGTCTGGTTCGATCTGTGGTCAATAAAAAAAGTCTTACAAACATAGTTATGGTGTGAATACTGTGAATGTATCTGTGAAAGTGACGCTTTGTTGGTCGCTCATGGAATATTTGAATTTTGCGAATGCTTTTATACTCCATTTCAAACACCATGGCCCGATGCCACTTCAAAGTTTTATGTGGCATCGGCCCATTGTATTTGAAATGGAGTATACACTTACGCTTTTGACACACATTTTTCTTACCCCACACGTCAGAGTCAGTTTCGATTGTTTCGGAGACTAATTTAGACCATTTCTGTACAGAATTATCAATTCAATCTAAGGTAAACGTAGGAGTGGTCAGCGCTGCTGACCTACATGGCATCTTCAATCTTATGCCAATTATTAAATTATTTTTCATCACACCTGTTCGGTAAGTGCGCCAATACGCTGCGGTGATGCGCGCCGTAGGTGCGTCATTACGTCCTAGTAGGCCGTCAAGGATTTTCATACAACATTACGTCGCACTAGCGCGGTCCGGCGCACGCCGCGCGCCGCGCCGAGATTTCTTTTATGAAAATGATGAAATTAAGTCATCCCTGATTTAGACCATTTTAGAGTAGTTTTGTGAAAATATATTGTTTTATTTACTTTTTTGCATCACAGGTGTGATGAAAAACATTGTGTGTTGTGTACCACGTGTGAAGTAAAGCCCGCGCCTTCGGCTTGGGCTTTACTTTCACACTCGTTCGCAAATTCTTACTTACCGCCCTAAATACACAATGTACTATAACAGCTGGCTGTCGTGTATTGGGCACTAAGGTGTCAAGCTTTGATACGTTTACTTCTTCTAGATACCTACTTGATGTCTTGTAAAATCAGATGACACTTAAATTTTAATTGAAAACCGTGAAATCCAAATCCGTGAGGATTTGTCTAACGAAGACGTCATTAGAGTGACCGGGACAAACTCTAAAATTATCACTCCCATAGCTAGTATCCAAATCCAAGTCCACTATATCACACGAAAAAAAAACCTAACATGGCGTAACCGATAGATAACTGTAATGATTAAAGTGTCAAATTATTTAAGTACCTATTATTTAAATTCGCGCATGTCTTAGTCCTTCGTGTCATTGTTACCTACAGGTCAGGCACATTCTCAATTTTCTTAATCACACTATGTAAAAAATATGCTGTCTGAAGGCTCCCACGTAAGAGTGAGAGTGTGACCGGGCCTTTATAACGTTTTTTTGTTAGCGCGTGCGATAAGCACGTCCAAACCAAAGTCGTAATCTAAATGAGAACATCCGAATGTACGTACTTATACTTAGATCATGTAATGGCTACCTAATGCCAATCTTTAGTAACACCTTCAAGATTTATTATTAATTGATTCATGTATCTAGTTAAAAAAAGTACCTAGACACTTACCTCTCTCAATTTCTTCACCATAATTTCGTAGTCAGCATTTTTCTGAGCCCTATTGTAGTAACCTTTATATTTTAAATTCCATAAAGACGGCAAAGATTTGTACAACTCGATAAATTCTGTTATGAACTTCTTTTTTTTTTTTTTTTTTTTTTTTCTTCGGCCTTCGCACGGTTTGTGCATTTGGCCCGGGTAACAAAAACGGGGAAACGGGATAGATTTACGGAAAAGGTAGAAACGGAATTTGGAAAAGGATATAAAAGATCAGTGGATAATGGGATAGATGGATGAAAGTATGCGTTATGCAAAAATATATAGGCTTAAATTTTGATGTTATTAAGTGTAATAAAATCTGATAGAATTTTGTATATGTCGGAATCGAATGAATATAATAAACTAGGGATGGAAAGCGGGAATGGGATATTAAGGGAAGCGAGTTTTTCAAAAAAGTAGGAACGATCATTTAGAGGGCAAGCCAAAAAAATATGGTTTAAGTCGCCTTCAGGGCACCCGCATTGGCAAGATTGGTTATTAATAATTTTTAATTTGGCGAGGTGCATCGGAGAGCAAACATGACCCAAACGCATACGTGATAAAATTGATGTAGCTTTTTTACCGAGTCTGAGTTTAGAAAACCAAGGTTTCACTGGGATAGTCGGCTGTATAGAACGGTAGTGATGACCCTTGGACCTATTTAATGTCCATACTTCATTCCAAGCATCCCTAAGATAAACTCTGGGTAAAATAGCTAAGTCATGGGAATAATTTTTGTATGGGAAGCGATCTCCGGTAGCTATAGCGTCGTTAGCAATCCCATCAGCTCTCTCGTTACCTGATATACCGCAATGAGCTGGAATCCACGCGAAGGATACTGAAAGGTTTTTCGATGAGCATAATAGTAGCAATTTTCTAATTTCTATCATTATTGGAAACTGATTACGTGTCCCAAACGGATAACGGTTTAATGACTGGAGAGCACTTAATGAGTCCGAAAAAATAACAGTTTTATTTAATTTAAATAACAAAATATATTCCACAGCTTTTAAAAGTCCAAAACATTCCCCTGTGAATACTGAGGATTCGGGGGGGAGTTTTATCTTTTGATGAATGTTGTATTGTGCGTGGTATAGACCTACCCCGACACATCCATTAGTTGAGTGCTTGGAAGCATCTGTAAATATTCGGTGCCATTGGGGCCACTTTGTATCAACAACATAATTAAAAGATAATTTTTGATGGAGGTCAGATTTATTAACACCCATGTTCAGGTGTATATCAGGGTGTAGGGTAAGGCAGTCATAACTTGAGGTAAACAGAGGCGCAACTTTGGTTTGGTAAGTAGGAGCTTCAATCGCTTCAAATTTCTTTAGACTTTTGATAAGACGAGGCTTTTCTTTGTTTCTCCAATAATTACATGTCAAAGTGAGATTGAAAAGATCTGATAGTTTATTTAATAGAGGGTGATTAGAAAATTGGACAGCGCGGAATAAGAATTTATCAGCCAAAAATTGTCGTCTTAAATTCAGAGGTGGTTCCACACATTCAACTTGCATGCAATTTATTGGGGACGATTTCATGGCTCCTAAAATTATTCTTAATGCCTTATATTGAATGCTGTCTAATTTTTTAAAAGCAAAAACACTACCTGGCTCGAGTAAAAATGTACCGTAGTCGAGAACACTTTTGATTAAGGCATTATAAATTAATTTTAAAGAAAGGGGGTGAGCACCCCACCATACACCTGCTAGACATCTCAAAATATTTAAATTACGTTCACATTTAGCAACTATACTTTCACAGTGGGGCAGACCAGTAAGCTTCGAGTCTAATATGACTCCAAGGAATTTAACTGAGTTGGCAGAAGGAATAGAAGCATTACTATACTTGATTTCAATTGAGGGAGGTTTGCGCATTCTAGAAAATAAAACAGCTTTACTTTTTGATACTGACAACTCTAAACCGTTGCGGTCTAGCCAGGATTCTAATAAACAGAGTGTAGAGGTTAATGAACGGCAATTTGATTCAATCGATGGACCGGACTTATATATTAGTAAATCATCTGCGTATTGCAATACATCGGCTGATCCTCCCAAGTCAAGTTCTAAGTCATGTGTATAAAGATTGTATAATAATGGGCTAAGAACCGACCCCTGAGGTAAACCTCTCCATACAGTTCTGACGAACGAAACGTTATCAATAGAAAGTTTTATTTGTCTCTCACCAAGAATATTAATGATAAAATTTGTTAGAACAATGGGTATATTCAGATGGGTAAGTTTTTCTTTAAGAACAGATATTAAAACATTGTCGTAAGCTGAGCTGATATCTAAGAAAGCTGCGACAACAGAATGATTATTAGAAAAAGCAATTCTGATGTCCGTAGTAAAGATACTAAGACTGTCTAAAGTGCTCTTGCTTTTTCTAAAACCAAACTGAGAGTTTGCTAGGAGATTACGACTTTCTACAAACCATTCGAGGCGATTTTTCACTAAATGTTCCGCAACCTTGATCAACACTGACGAAAGAATAATAGGACGGTATGAGGACGGCTCACTGGGTGGTTTGTTGGGTTTAAGTATAGGTATAACAGTTTGAGTTTTCCATGCCAGAGGAATGCATCCCGAAATCATAATCGCATTAATAACATTCAAATAAATCAGAAGGACTTTATCATTAAGATTTTTGATAAACGAGTATGGTATTGAATCTTCACCAGGAGTTGTGTCTTTCAAGCGTCCTAAAATTCCTTTAAGTTCAAGCAGGGAAAAGGGAGCATTGAGTCCAGAGAGATTATCAGAAATGGAGGGAGGAATGCAGGAGGTTACAGGATTATGGGGGGAGGCAGATGGGGGAGCAAGACGATCCATAAAGCGGTCTGCTAATGGAACAGGCAATTTTGGGGAAGAACTATTATATACAGATCTAAATCTACGTATGTTACGCCAGACCTCAGATGGACTGACGTTTGGATTAATATTTGTGCAAAAAGATCGCCACCCTTCAAATTTCTTTTTCTTAAATAATTTCTTACATTCACGTACGGACTGTAAATAATGTTCGAAATTTTCGACAGTCATTTCTGCGCAATATTTCTTTTCTGCATCTTTCCTTGATTTAATCGCTACTGTACAATCATGGTCCCACCAAGGAGGGGATGGAATGTGTCGTTTTTTGGCAGAATTTTTGTTTATAGTCTCGTCAGCAGCCTCTATGAGTATTTTAGAAAAGGAGTCAGCAGAAATTTGATCATTTTCCACATGACAAGCTAAAAATTTGTTTTCTACTGCTTGGCAATAAAGCTCCCAGTCTGCATTATTTACGTTATATTTAACACGAGGTGGTTGAGGCTCAGTAGCAGACTTGGAAAAGGGTAATGTTATTAAAATAGGAAAATGATCACTCCCGTAAGAGGACAGAAGGGGTTCCCAATATAAAATAGAAGCCAAATCTGTAGAACATAAAGATAAGTCAGGCGCACTGACTCCTTGGGCCGGGTCAGTATGTCTGGTTGGCAAACCAGTGTTTAAAATACATATATTATGTGTATCAATTAAATCTAGCAATTGCTCCCCAAACCAATTTGAATTAGAGCTACCCCAAGATTGATGTTGGCAATTAAAATCTCCTAATACTAAGAATGGCTTTGGTAGAGCAGAAAATAAACGGTTTAATTGAGCAAAAATATTTACATTTGGGCGAGAAAAATAAATGGAAACTATACAAATATTATTTACAAGTGCAGCAATGACAGATATGTCATCGCTAAAAACAGGAAGGGGAAAAGAAGAAAATGGTATGGTATCCCTGACTACTATGGCCACACCGCCATAGCCGTCAGATCTGTCATGTCGGAGAATGACATAACCGGGAATCCGTAACACAGACTCCGGCCTAAGCCATGTCTCCGACAGGACAACAATAAGGGGTTCATACTTATTAAGCAAGTGGAGCAAGTCACTTTTATTGGATATTGCGCTTCGGCAATTCCACTGAATTATTACTTCTTGGCTGAGAGCCATAATTGGAGTTAAAGTCCTTAAGAGTGTCAATAATAGATGGGCGACGTTGTACGGTTGAAGAATTGGAGGAAGACATATTTTTGTTATTAAGTTCGGTTAGAAGAGTAATTATATCGGAGATAGTGTATACGGGTTCATCTGATTTGCAAGATTGAGACAATGCTACACCATTGGCGGGTGCCGGTGCATCATAATCTCTTATGATATTGTTGTGTTCTGATTTATTATAGCCTCTAATTACTTTTGGAGCTACTGAAGGTTTCATGAAAATTGTTTTTTTATATGACCTAATAGGTGTAGACGGAAGGTTGGATGATGATGGGGAAGGCGGCGCCAAAAATGTCCGTGGAGAACTTGTCTGAGGAGTTCTAGCTATGTCAGCAAACGACTTTGACACTGGTTCATATACTCTATTTGCTTCAGCATAAGAGACACAGTTTTGTGCCATATATGACTTAATTTTGGTTTGTCTTTCAAATTCAGGACATATTTTGTTAGTAGCATAATGGTTGCCAGAACATAAACAGCAACGAACAGAATCTTCCTCTACAGAGCAAGTATCTCCAGCGTGGCCTTCACCACACTTGAAACAACGGGGACGCGAGTTGCATTTAAGTTTGGTGTGTCCAAAACGACAGCATTTATAGCACTGAATTGTTGGGTATGAGTATAGGTCTACAGTTATCGCATTGTAGCACATAAAAATACGTTTGGGTAAAACCTGTCCATCAAAAGTCAGCACTACTGTTTGCGATGGCTTCCACTCTGGAGGCGAGCTGAAGCGAACCTTGTAATTCAGCCTTCTTACTTTTAATATTTTACCACAACCAACTGGCACCGAAATATTCTCCACAATTTCTTCCGGAGTCCACTCTGTAGGTATACCACGCACAAGACCTATTCGGGTTACACTAAATGATGGAATAAAAGCTTTGTAATTATTAGTGGCCAAGTACTGACTACTGAGAAAGTCATTGGCATCTTTATAATTTGTAAAGGCCATTGTAAGTCTGTTCCTGCCTATGCGTTTCACGCTACCATTTACTATATTTTTAAAACCACTTTTCTTAGCAAAATAACCAAATTGCACTGGGTGAAGGGTTGGATTGTCGGACTCTGAGGATGCTATTTTTTGAATATGTACTGTGAATGGTTGTATGTCATAAGACTCATAGAGAGTTCTGCTTGATGACTGGGATGGGTTTATAATTTGTGAATCATGTGTTGCTGGAATAGTACTTTGAGAGGGAGTTGAGGCGGTTTGCAGGGCAGAAGCTACATTAATATTTATGGGACTTTGTGAGGGAGATGGGGTAGTTTGTGGAATGGTTGGAAGAACTGGTTGAATAAAAATGTTATCCCTTATTTTACTAAACTCAGACTCGGTAGAATCTACGGTCTCATTACAATTACAATCCGTTGGCTTTTGTTGTCGCGAAGGGTCATGTTTCCTACGGCGCTTATTACAGTGTTTGCAAATTTTTTGTCGCAAAGCTCGCATCCTTTTGCGTTCAGCACGCTCTCCATCCCGCATAGAACTATCCGTATCCATGCTGGATTCTTCAGGTAACTTAGAAAAACTGTTATCAACAATTACATTAAAACCGACATCAGGCGGGCCCCCGCCTGGGTCGTCGGGAGGGTCCATGGATGAAAAAAGTATGAAACTTACCAGCTATCGATGATTATATACACTTAAATTAATAAATAGAAATAAGTAATGAAATATTATACAAACTATTATACAAATCTGATCTTTTAAACTAGTTAAAATAAATTTTCAAAATTCAAAGCCAAATAAAACACCCGCCTAGACCGACGTTTCCCGCGCTTTTCTATGAACTTCTTTGACATATACCGTATATCGCTCATATTTTATTCACAAAGTAGATAGGACCCGTGCGTTAATCGTCTTCAATTCTGGTTTACTTATCTTTCTCTTGTCTTGACTTTTATGAAAGAAAAAACATTAAAGCCATGATGCCGAATAATCGTAGCTTTTCCGCTTGCTCAAAATTCTGCATTACAATCTATACCCGCGCGATTATTTGTGCAAACTAGTTTGCACGGTAAAAGCATGCACGTGTAGAAATCTCATACATATAGGTAGAATATATTTATATCCATATAACGTAATGTAAGTACCTAGCTATGTAGTTTGTAGTTGTATCTATACAATTTTGTAGGCCGGCAGCCGGTTACTGTGTGCCAACATAATAAATGAAACACCTGTGATAAAAAACAGTGCAAAACAAAGAAAAATATGAAGAAATAGTATTGCTTTTACTTAGATTGTATTTAAAATTACATAGTTTAAATTATACAAATACATTAGAGCAATTAAATTGAGTTTATATTTAAAAAGGACTGAAAAGAAACATCGATTCGAACCTATAAGTTGGTCACATTGAGTACAAAATGGCCGATAGCGTTACCCGCTCGCCCAATAGGAAAACAGCTCGTCAGACTAGAGTTGTCGCGATGTCGATATCGATGTATGTAAATGATTTCTCAATAATTTATTACAGTTACTGGATACAATCATTTAGATACGTTTATGGTTGTAGTATAGTTCGTGAAATAATTATAAATTGGTAACTTTCTACCTACATTATAGTAAAAATAAACATTCAACATTCAATTTATATTTCTCGAACTGTACCAAGATAGGGGGGGGCAAATAAGTAAGCTAAGTGCTAAGCAATGAAACGGCAGATAGTTCGGATGTTTTTGATTTTTATTTATTTCATTCCTATTTATTTATAGATACATATGTTATATTTATAATTTATAATTCATCCGTATTACACTGAGACTAAGACTCGATACAGAGATTCGAGATTTTTTAGTAATTCCGCTTGGTAGTAGTTTTCACAAATATAATATTAGTGTCCAAAAACACGACTATAAGAAACCTTGTTTTGTGAGGACGTTGATTTATGCAATACATACTGTATCTAGATACAGTATTTTTTAATATTAATATACACACTAGCTAATAAATTTTATGATATTTTGTTTAGTTATGAAATGAAGTTTGTTTTTGTATTCTCATTTTATATACTATATAAATATCTACTCTAATTTATCTACTAAAGTTTGGCATTTTTTCTTAAATTTTCTCTATCTAATATACTGATTATTCTAAAAATATGTATGAAAATGAAAAAAAGTGTTATAATTATGATTATATATAAAAAAGTAGACATAAGCTACCTCTTCAATCGATAATCATGAACAAGGATCGGACAAACGCCCGTCATTTTGAAAACATAACCCTGTTCCGTATGGTAGAGACTTCCTTATCTTATGATGTTAACATATTTTATTAATTAAAGATATTTATTTATTTATTTAAGATATTTATTTTATAATACGAACAAAAAGTGTCAATTTAGGAGATCCCAACTATTTCTTAGATACTTGTGCACACCATAATGGTTCGATACGTCGTTACAACATTAATTAATATACACGAGATAATTCGTTTAAATCGTTTTATTTCATGTCTATATCGTGGTAACCGAAGAAGATAATTATACACTTAATAGATCAACATTAAATATCCAAAATTCTAAGTCGTTTATTTGTTATAAATTCGCAATCAGGATACATAAAAGTTAGAAGGAGTTGGGATCTGCTAAATAGATATTTTGTGATAGTGTTATTAAAAAATATCTTATAAAATAAAATATTATGTTAACATCATAAGATAAGGAAGTCTCTACTGTACGGAACAGGGTTATTTTTTCTAAATGACGGGCGTTTGTCCGATCCTTGATCATGAAAGGGATCCTAGATTGAGCTACTTACATTAAAAAAAAAAACAAAAATAGAAAAGTAGGTACGCCACTTATTCAGTTATCAATGTTATCATTTAAAATATCTTTCGTTAGGTATTATGCTAAAATGCTAGCAGGATTATATTTAGTACTGCAATACAGTATCACAGAGGTGAGCAATTTCGTAATAAAACTATACTGAATAGTTAAATTTATAATTCTTCATATGTACTTAAGTCAGTTTATTTTTAAATTTACTAAAGCCTCTGAATTGAATAGTTCACATTTGGAATGAGGCAACCCCTTTGAGCGTACTAGATTACGCCATTGCAGAGCAGAGTGTCTTGAGGAGCAGGCTGTAATAGAATAAAATAAATAGTAAAGTTTCGCTTTTTGTAATACAAGATATTACTTATTGCCAACCCTCGCTAAGACTACCAAAAGGTTTTGATACCCGCTTCCAGTAAATCATATTTTACCAGTGGTCTGCCCAGCTTCAATCTGTTGCAATGTTGAAATATACCCGCTATGTTCCTGCACTTTAAAATTTAAGTCTAAAATGTCATTACTCAAATACTCATTTAGAATCACACTGACTGATTTGATTGATAAGAGATTGATGATGGGCAGCAACGTCATCATAGTGGATACATTACTGTGATCGCCCATCCAATTGCCCAGCGTGGTGATTATGGACATTTACCTCCTAATGCGTTTATACGCATAGTTAATAGGAGAGGCCTACGTCCAGCAGTGGACTATCATAGGCTGATGATGATGATGATGATGATGATGATGATGATGATGATGATGATGATGATTTAGAATTACAAGCTCTTAGGGTCATCTGAAACGCATAATGTATTTAAGGTACTTAATTGAATGAGGATTCATGCTATATTGCTTAAAATCGCTTCGAAAATAAACCATTATTCCCTGCAAAAGTAAGGGAAGTGCGTATTATGTGTGTGTAAGAAATAGGCAGATCATACAACCTATCAGATTTTGATGCTGATCCCATTCCGCAATTGTTTCCGCAATACGTATACATCTACCAAGAAGTTTACAAAATACCTAATAATAATAAATTAGTATATTGTTTACAATAATTTCATAAATATTTCAATAAATTACTTACAAATTAAACTTATAAAACTATACATGCTTCCTATACAACAACTATACAATAATAATTATAAATATTAAATGTAAATGATTATTGAAACGCAACTATTATACAAAAAAATAGTGATGTTTTGTTAAACCAAGTAGGTTTGCAACTTTTGCAAGGTTTTTTAATAAATAACTATTTTTTTTTATTTAGTATAATCTATTACATACATACCAATAATTATTTCAAGGTAAATAAAATCATACGTGGGTGTGCCGCAATGCGACAGTTTTTATCGATATCGAGTGGCTGAGTCCCTCTCTATCGACCACGGCTCCGCTACATTGCTTGCGCGAAACGAAATTCGACGTATTCTTCAACTAGCTACCACGAAAGTACGTGGTGCGTGCGGAGCAAAGAGATTTTATAGTGTTAAGTAATTTAATAGTTCACATTTAACAAAATGAGGGAAATCGTGCACATTCAAGCTGGACAGTGCGGTAACCAGATCGGCGCTAAGGTAATTACTAGTCAGTTATTCTTTTGTTACGATTAACGGATAAGTCATTCGGATTTCGAACCTCCGGCCGGCATTTTGTGACCGGTACGCGAAATTGGCCACAAGAGAAAATGACATCATTCTTGTCGGCTGCTGGGGCGTTAATTATGTCGTAATTGTTGGAAAATGTATAGTTTAATGATTTCTATTAAATGAGTGGGTGTGGCCGTTCGAGATGCAGGTGTTGGTGTAATAAATTAATAATTTCTTCTCTAATTGTGTTCAGTCAATTAATACTATACGCGCCACGTTTTATGCAGTTTGGAATTGTTTTTATTTAAGATTTCCATATATTTTGACATAACCGCACCACACCTCTATTGATCGGTCTCAAAAGAGCCATTCTGGTACTTCCACGTGTCAACTTCGTCATTCTGATTCAGAGATCTCAATTTCTTAGAATATTATTGCTACGTGACCGGCGCGGCCGGTTTTTTTCGGTATCTTATCGAAGTGCATGTTTAGTTCGCATACATCAAAAGTTCTTTATCTAGATAATGCATGAAATGACGTCCTATAGATACATATAGATAATCTATTATTTATTGCACTTAGATGATTTAAATTTGGAACATATCTTAATACCTTAATCCCCGTTTCCCGCCACAAAAAAACCGTTAAAAGGGCACGCGTATGCGACGAATGTTATGAACCCCATTCAAGGTTATTTAGGCGTCCCGTAGATAAGGGACGACCAATCACAGGCCTCCGTTCGTAACGTTCGAATTTTAATTGTACTTAGAGAATAACCGTTACAACAGATGCGGTAGGCATGGTGTTCAATTTCTGTTATTATTCTTGGGAAATTATAAGAATTGAGATGAGTCATGATACTCATTATAGTCGTGATTTTATCCCTTGGTTTAAGTATTTTAATTGTGAATATTATATTAACATTAACAATTAGCTAATTTAACTGGATTTAGACTGGCCAGTTGCCCCAGTTGGGCACATTGATCAAAGTAGGTAGGTATCTCTTCCAAGCAAAATAAAATGTCAAATTTACTTTATGTTTGACAGTTCATTTGTTAAGAAAAGTCATTTTGTCAAATAGTATTTTAACTCACAGGTAATCACCAAGTATAGTTGACATGACTAATTGACGCACTCACTAATTATAGCGAAAAACGGCAATTAACCGAATTTGCATAATTTCGTAGTTAAAATGAGGAAGAGCTGCCTATAGCGAACTAAATTCCCGTGCAGTAGGTCATTGAACTTCCGCGAGTTAAAATAGTGAGCGCGGAAACAGTCTACAGAAACAAAGGTCCACATTTTATGAGTGCAACGGCCAAAATAGCGATAGTTAAAATACCAGGCTCTTGGGTAACCACTAAGGTAGAACGCATTACACATAAAAAAACTATTGTGGCGTTTTACATTACTCACTATCACTATTAGATATTACATGAAAATGCGCGCATCAATATAGCCTAATACTTTTGAGTCACCTATTGATTTGCGCTACATTTAAAGAAACTACTAAACTTTGTATAATACAGAAATAGTTCAATAAATATTTTTTTGTTTCGCTGACAATAAATGACCATGGTTATGCAGATGTACCTAGTAGATGAAGAATTGGTATGTCTCACCCGAACATACCTAGTAAAATTGTAATGCACCTATTGCAATATAGTTCCTTTTCCTAATGGACAAATAACATAGAAAATGATAATTGATGCCCGCTCACATCTAATAATATATATAATATCCAAATGTATGTCTCATGTACAAAGATTTAAATCATTAATTATATTAAGCCGGCTATAAATGATTATAATCACTATAGCAGGGTCCAGCATTGAGAACTTGAAAGGCAAAAGAAATCTTATCCCATAGAAAATACTTACATTTTGTGTTGAAGGCTTGAGACATTTTTAGTTTGTTTTTGTTAAACTTTCCAAGTTGAGAATAATCAGTATTTAGTATTAGTAGTAGAATTTTAATGTTAAATCAAGTAAACAATGACGAGGTAACCTCTAGTACCTACTGCCTACTTGGTTCATTAGTTTTTATCCATCCTTATTATTACTGGCTCGTTCTTGCATTAAACTTGCAAATTGCGTTTACCACCCATTGGTTAATTACTAATTTTACCTTCCTTATACATAATCTACCTACATAGTTAATATAGGTAGGTACTTACTTGGTAACAACGTCTACTAAATCTACAGTTTAATCTCCGCCTTAATTGGATAAAAGTTGATCGGCAATTAGTCTGCTCGTGTGGAAAACTATGAGCTAGCTCACTAGAGAGCTAAACATTTCTTTACTAAGACTTAGACGGCAGGGGTCGGCAATTTTATAAGATAAAACCAGCAGAATGTGTCCGGCCAGGGAACGCGAAAGGGGTTCCGTAGATATCGTGAAAGCCTGCTGAATCGATAGAATTTAAATATACTAATTTAGAGTATATCAAATTAGGTGCATCTAATCTTTATTTGTCACTTCTTTTTTTTTACTCTTAAAAAGCTTGTTAAAATTATGGCATTTAGGAGGCAAAAATATTACTCTAACCGCTTAACCAGTCTGGTTTTTTAAATAACATTTTCAACGAAATCGCTAATTGCCGCCTCTCATATTGGTTGCGACTACTGTAAATGAATGCAGTTTTACTTGCAAGGTAACTTGAATTGAATGGCGCCGTGAAACTTGCAAGGGAAAGCTTTCCTTTGCAGTCTTGTTGCTTTGTCTGTAAATATACCTAGGTAGCTACTTATGCATGGATGGATAGGTCGGACATCAGTCTGCGATGGGTAGGTCTAGGTACCTATTAGTAGGTATTAGGTATATTAGTGTCGAGTCAACCAAGCCCTACATAGAACTAGGTAATTAACGATGTTATCTGAATACTTTACGTAAATTAAATTGACCCTACATATTATGCTAGGATTGCTAGGATAGTGCAAAGCAAAATGCAAAAATTTGCCATTATATTAACTGGAATCTGTTTATTAAATGAGTGTAGTCAAAAGGCATAAAAACTTGACTGCTATCCAAATCGCCTGACAAACTCCAATATGCCGGAAAAAGTATTTTTTCCAGCACATTGGCGTGTTGCCAGATTGATATCAAGACGTTTGCCTTAAGAATCCGGGTATTTTTAGTAAATACTTCGCTTCGGGAACATGTGTGATATTTGTGTTAAATCAACAGGAAATCGTTAGAAAACAATAACCGGTGAATCTTGGAATCGTTAATTAAAAAAAATATCTAGGCAAGCCGCCTACTTCGTAAGGGAGGGACACCTATTGTTTCTTTGGTACCTAGTAGGTAGGTGCTATAGGCATAGACGGCTTACAAATTGAATGAACAATAAACCTATTTGTTTGTCGCAAGCATTCTATTCACAATGAAACGAATCATTGCTGACTATCTGATCGATCATATTCTTTATTCATAATGCCGATCTTATCGCAAGCAGCGCTCACGGTCGAGTAGAAAGGCGGAAGATAACATCTGCGCGCAATTTCATGTAAATGTGAGAGTATTGTACACAGAAGTATGTTGATTTCGTCCCACTAAGCTCTCCGGCGCCGCGACCCGCGCCCTCTGATTTACAGCTTGACAGACTGACAAGGCGAAGCTCCCAAATAAGAAACTTGTCCAGCGCTCTCCGCTTATATGGTGCCGTTACATAAAGCCACGAAAGTGGGCGGTTTTCTCGTTTATGGCTTGTTTTTTGCAGTTTGCGCAACTACTGATTCATACAGTTTACAATTTACATTCAGCCTTATATGGCTAATGTAATGCATCGGATCGATAAAGTTACGCAAAAGTATTACGCCCTCGAAAATATGCTAATCGGACGGACTGCCTGTTTGTTTCGAACGTAGTTGCCCAGGCAACCGGTGACTCATCCGAGCCCCACTACCACACGCACCGTACCAGTCTGTGGTACGTACTTATATTCGAACATTTTTCTGATCTTTTGTTTCTTTTGTTATAGTTCTGGGAAATCATCTCTGACGAGCACGGCATCGACCCCACCGGTGCCTACCATGGCGACTCGGACCTGCAGTTGGAGCGCATCAACGTTTACTACAATGAAGCCTCCGGCGGCAAGTACGTGCCCCGCGCCATCCTCGTGGACTTGGAGCCCGGCACCATGGACTCCGTCCGCTCTGGACCTTTCGGACAGATCTTCCGACCCGACAACTTCGTGTTCGGACAGTCTGGCGCCGGCAACAACTGGGCCAAGGGTCACTACACAGAGGGCGCTGAGCTCGTAGATTCAGTCCTAGACGTCGTACGAAAAGAATCAGAATCCTGCGACTGCCTCCAAGGCTTCCAGCTCACACACTCACTCGGCGGCGGCACTGGATCCGGTATGGGCACACTCCTCATCTCAAAAATCAGAGAAGAGTACCCCGACAGAATAATGAACACATATTCAGTTGTACCTTCGCCTAAAGTGTCAGATACAGTAGTAGAACCTTACAATGCCACACTCTCGGTCCATCAGCTAGTCGAAAACACAGACGAAACCTACTGTATTGACAACGAGGCTCTCTATGACATCTGCTTCCGCACGCTCAAACTCTCCACCCCCACGTACGGCGACCTCAACCATCTCGTGTCGCTCACCATGTCTGGCGTCACCACTTGTCTCAGGTTCCCTGGTCAACTAAACGCCGACCTTCGTAAACTGGCCGTGAACATGGTACCTTTCCCGCGTCTTCACTTCTTCATGCCCGGGTTCGCGCCGCTCACGTCTCGCGGCAGCCAGCAGTACCGCGCGCTGACCGTGCCCGAGCTCACGCAACAGATGTTCGACGCCAAGAACATGATGGCGGCGTGCGACCCGCGCCACGGCCGCTACCTCACCGTGGCCGCCATCTTCCGCGGTCGCATGTCCATGAAGGAAGTCGACGAGCAGATGCTCAACATCCAGAACAAGAACTCGTCCTACTTCGTGGAATGGATCCCCAACAACGTCAAGACCGCCGTGTGCGACATCCCGCCCCGCGGTCTCAAGATGGCCGCCACCTTCATCGGCAACTCCACCGCCATCCAGGAGCTGTTCAAGCGCATCTCGGAGCAGTTCACGGCTATGTTCAGGCGCAAGGCTTTCTTGCATTGGTACACCGGCGAGGGCATGGACGAGATGGAGTTCACCGAGGCCGAGAGCAACATGAACGACTTGGTGTCCGAGTACCAGCAGTACCAGGAGGCCACCGCCGACGAGGACGCCGAGTTCGACGAGGAGCAGGAGCAGGAGATCGAGGACAACTAAGCCTCCTCTCCTCTAACCCCTCGTCCCGTCTACTCACACTACCCCAGTCCTGTCTCCGCGAACCGCGTCGCGCGATGACTGCATTTTTTTGCTTCGATAGTATTTTTACCGAGTACTTTTTTACAATATTTTTTGACATTTAGTTCCCCACCTCTAAGGGAGTACACATTGATGTTGCGATGCATGAATAGCGGTTACATTCCCGGTTGTTTTCCTTGACGAAGGGCGGCTCTCTCTAATGTTTATTACTGAATAAACAGTTCCCGAAATGACGTGGCCCCTTCTCTGACCATCGTATGGTGCTGAATACGCGACACGAAAGGAAAAGATCTTTTTGATAAGGCTGAACTTGAGTTTTTAATACCTAAGTTAATTATTAATTCTTTGTTTGTAACCAGTGTGATTTTTATTGGCTTTTTACTAAAAAGCTAATTGTCGTACAATTTTTCGAAGTCGATCAAAGTTTTTAATTATTATATTCCAGCTGGTGAATAATAAAATACATTGAATTTATTTACATTGTTTTATTTGACAATCTTGAAATACGGTACAAAGTACAAAATGTTCAGTTTCAATTAGATTCGGTGAAGCCAGAGTAGACAAATTCAAATAGAGGTCACATTTTTATACTAAATATTAAAATTGTTGTCTTGACCTTAACACATTTCAAAGTGATTAGTACAATTTATTCTAATGGTAGGTAAATGAACTACCGAATTATGCCAATACAACAAATAAATCATAAATTCGTTATTTTGGCATAATATCGCATATACAATAGGACAACTAAATTGATCCGTGATACGTTTCGTGGAAGCAATTCCTAGCAAGCTAGAAATAGTTTTCCTATCTTTCTTTCCATCTTTCTTTTCTTTAGTCTGTCAAATCCGAGTTATACAAGTGAAATTCGAATATCACACATTTAGAACTAAATACTACTATTCTCTTGGCTAACGCTATATCCTACATTTCAATGTAGGACAGGTATAGAAATAGGCAAAAGGAAGGTAAGATAGGTTGGCACGGTTGGTATGCATATCAAATGCATGTGCACCGGATCCACTGGCTTCCTTGCTTGCTAACGGGAGTCTGACAGGCTATGTATCACGTAACTAGTACAATAGCTGTATATAGCCGGCCTTAGCGTTAATACCCGTCTTTATTAAATACCTAAGTACTTAGAATACATTTATACTACACTGTTATTAATTTGTTATGGTATGTATCTCGTATGTTTGTTATCTATTATTTTAGTGTTATAAATTGGCTAATCGTGTATTTATACGTGTAGATACCTATTTCTACCATTTAGGTAGGTAGGTACCTCCCCAGTACATGTGTTAGGTTAGGCGATACAAATATGTATTTCGATATCTGTACTTGTACTACACCCCTTACAGAATATACCTATACAGATTCATATTTACTGGTAAGTATACCCACGAGATTCCAGATGTAAGTTACATCGTATCGATATATTTAATCCTCATACTTATCTATGTTTGTGAATGTAATCTTGGAAATAAGCGGGTGAGCTGAGTACCTACTCATCGCATTGATGATTCACCCAAGTTATTCATCTTCCCACCCAGTATGGTAAAGCCGTCCGCCTCCAAAACGAAACAGGCCGGGTGTTGATTCACAAACATACCTATATACTGTCACGTAGAAACATCTATGTACATAAAGGGGCACTAAAATCAATGCGAAGATGTGCCATGTCTCCTACCGGCTATGTTGTGCGTCAAATACCTACGTTAGCAATCATTGTCGTTATTAGTAGCCTAAAAATGCTCTTAAGATGTTTATGAATTATCGCCAATACCAAACTGACACACTTTTATGTGATCAGACACCATTTCTGCAGTTTCATGCGTTATTCGACCGGCGTCTTTGAGCATTTTCACTAATTCGCTCATTGTGAAAAGCGAGTGTGCAGTAACATTATTCGTTTTAAGCACAGCAGCGCCACCTTGTTCGCGGTCGAGAACTACTACGGCATCTGTGACGCTCAAGCCTTCGTTGCGTAGCGTGCTAACTGTTTCTAACAAGCTACCTCCAGATGTCACTACATCCTCAACAACGAGACATTTTTGTTTCGGCTGGAAGATACCTTCGAGTATTTTTTTAGTGGCATAGAGTTTTGTTTCCTTCCTTTTCATGATCATAGGTGTTCCGGAGTTGACTGTCATGATGGCGGTGATCGGGAGGGCAGCGTACGGCACCCCGCATAAAATGTCGTGCGTTATTTCCGCCGCTAACTTTTGGAGATGCAACGCTATTGCCATCTGTGAACACAATACAAAGGTTTATGTAGGTGTTTTTAAGAAGATGTCGCTATGTAGACCTAGGTAAGTAGGTACCTAGGACACTTATTACCATCTGACACAATACATGGTGGTAACAGGTGGGAATAACCCATACTGTATGTAACTGTAAGGTAAATTATATACAATGGGCTTAAAAAAAACCTTCATGAAAGCAGAGACGTAAATACTGTAACGTTATTGTAAGGAATTTGACTTGGTCGCCAGCAAGTTGCATTTCATTGATTTACATTTTATACATATAATACCTTCGTGATACTGCTAGTTCAGTGCAGCCATGCCATGGCCAATGATTGCCCTTGTTACTCCCCATTATTAGGCACCATATCGATTGATTCCAGCCTTGATACTCAAGGCAGCAATGTCAAAGAAAACTCTTCCGTAAAATTACAGGTCCTTATGTAAATTTTTAACATAAATAAATGACAAAAACCGTTCTAAATGTTGTTTTAATTGAAATTGTACCAAATCGAGGTTAGATTCAAGGTAGACGGGGTTTTCCGATACCTACTGTTTACAAAACTGAAGAAGTACCTGATAAACGAATAAAATTGTTTTTACTAAAATACAATGTACTTACAAATAAATAACATCAAGTAGGTATAAAACGAAATTAAATAATAATGAATAAAATTAAAAACTTACTTTAAATAAATATGTAACCCTTAATGTAAATTCAATTCTAAATACGGTCCTTTGGGTATTAAATAGCAAAAGCCGGACAGACCGGATCTACTTTCGTGGTGATAGGCTTAAACTCTGGACACCTGGCAACACTTATCACATTCTGTCTAAACTAAACTGTTCCCGTTCCCAATTTACCATGTTCAAAATGTTGAGAGGAATCCGTAAAACTTTTAACAAACTATTTCAGTTAAAAGTTATCATTTTGCTGTCTGGGTTTCGATCAAAATAGACGGCGGGAAAAGCACAAATTCTTACACAAAACCAACTTACCAAAGCATCTCCGGGTAGAATTATTTCGATCTTAGAACTTAATACGTCACAATAAAGTCCAGTTAATTTACGACTATTTTGCACCAGTAAAATGTAGATTGTATTGTGGTTATTTTATTCCGAACACATCTCGAAGTTGCTATTTTAGAATGCAGCTTATATCGTTTTTTTGGAGAAGGTAGCGGAAAGTGGCTGAAATATCGTGCTGAAAACTTTTCGTGTCAGTTGGTCAGTAACTAAAGGCATTTAAGTAATGAGCGTTCAATCAAGAGTAGGTAGCTGATCCTCCTCTAATCTCATCATCATCAGCCTATGTTAGGTTTTCAGTGACTGGCAAAACACCCAGTGGGTGCAGAAGATAAAACTGATGATTTAGGGCTATGCGAAAAATACGTGTACTGATGTGTATTTTGGCAGTGATTCCGCCATAAAACCTATTTTATTTTACCGGGTTTTGCACCCGGATATAGGAAGGAATGAACGAATTCATCCTAGTTTGATAGTCCAGTGTAAAATGACCTGTCGTTTTGCTACCACTCTGCGTTACTAAGGTCCCGTTTTAGTTGGTACTTTATGATATAGCGAGTTCAGTACCCTTACTGTTTTACAGCGACAGTAGACGTAAATGGCCGCGTAAAATCAATCGCGTCACAGTGCATTTATCAGTTCGAGCCAGACTAGTTATATTCCCTCCGAGGAATAAGATAATTCTAAGCCTAACTAAATGTGATCTTCGAAAATCGCCAATTTCAACCATCCGTCCCTGTTGGCAGAGACAATCCTAGCACTACTGCTGTTGCTTTTTTGATAATCATGATATCCATATAGAAATGACTAAGAAATATCTAAGAGCTCTTATTTACCACGAGAACAGGATACGACATACGAAGTAGAAGGGCGTCCGCCGGCCTTTGTAGGCCTCGATGTTGCACAGTCGAACAGCTCAGCAAACTGCTTGATCTAGAACCATCTCTCAATGTACCTGCCATAAGCGCTGGGTACGACAGTATCAGGTGGACCGGTTAGTCAGGAATGTAAAAAAAACATTAGGCGGTGAATTTGACTGATTTAGCTATTTTGACTTTTAAGCGGTTTTTTAATGCATATACTCCTATGTGCATCGTTTGAAGCAGAAGGCGTCGGTCGCTCTTCCTTAGGCCTCGCTGTCACCCAGTCGAACAGTTCAGTGACTGCTTGATCTAGAACAATCTCTCAATGTACCATGAGCGCGGGATACGGCACGACAAGGTAGACGGGTATCCGCCGGCCTTCCTTAGGCCTCGATGTCGTGCAGTAGAACAGCTCAGCAAACTATTATTATTGGGTTATTACCCTTCTGACACCAGTGGTAACAACTGGGATTTTTTTCCCACCCTGTTACCACTAGTTTACATGGTGGTAAGTAACTACTGGGAATATTTTTCCCGTCCGTTACCACTACAATATTTGGTGATAATGACTGGGAAAAAGAAACCCAAGGCATTTTACTTCCCAGTTGTACCATTGGTGTCAGATGAGTGGTAACAAGTCGGAATAACCTATTTAGAACAATGTTTCAATGTAAATACCATAAATGCGGGATATGACACGACGACGGCCTTCCTTAGGCCTCGACGCTGCTTGATCTAGAACAATCTCTCAATGTACCATGAGCGCAGGATGCGACACGACTGTGTAGATGTAAGTCCGTCGGCCTTTGTAGGCCTCGATGTCACCCAGTCGAACAGCAGCATTGAGAGTAAATTTCTAGAATAGTTTCTCAATGTACCATGAGCGCTGGATACGACACGACGACCCGCAGATCGAAGTAGATGGGAGTCCGTCGGCCTAGCTTGGCCTCGATGTCGCCCAGCCGCACTGCGCCGGCGTCAAACAACTTCACAGCTAGTTGCTCGCGAGTCCACATCTAAAACAAATTAGGCCACGGTCGTACTGCACACGCCGCACGCAGCCGACAACGTCCCATCGCACGCAGCCGGTGAATGGTGTGTTCGGGAATGCTCGGGAGTGGTCGTTTTCGCCCGCTGCGTGCGGCGTCCCCCCGCCATACATCATTCAGACGCTGCGTCCGACGGGACGTTGTCGGTTGCGTGCGGCGTGTGCAGTACGACCGCGGCCTTAGAGATTACATTCGTTAGGTATGCATTGAAGAGAATTAAGTTTCCAAAATTGGGAATGTTGTCATGAAAATTCTTGATATTTGTTCTTCGGACATTTTTTGACAAGCCTTAAAAAAAATTTTAGACGTCAGTTTGCAGAAACGCTCAGTGTCGCGTTTTATAAAGTTACAATTTACAATTTCGCTGTTGGCCTCTCTTTCTAGCCTATATGTGCGTGCGTTAGAGAGGCAAACAGCGAAATTGTAAATTGTAACTTTATAAAACGCGACCCAGATATTCACTCACTAAAAATAATAATTTAATATTATTTTGTGGAAAAACAAAAAAGCATGTAATGGCCGAGTGGTTTAGGCATCAGCCACGAAAGCTGAGGACGTGGGTTCAAATGCCACCTCTGGCGTTGGTAATCTTCGATATTTTTTCTTTGGTAGGTATATGAAAAATGTAATCTATTATTTAAATTATTTTTTATTTAATTCTGTGAATGTTTTGCAACTCGTACATTGCTAGGTTACATACACAAAGGTAGGTAAGGTAGAGACGGCACCAAATCTATTATATTTTTGGTAGTCGCATTCGTAACAAGAAGAACATTAGACACCACCCATAAAGGTAGGTTGTTCCAAAGTCAAAAATCTAAATTGCTACTTATCTTCGTAACGGCTACCTACATCAATTGTTATGATTTATGATACGCATTTAATAGTTTGTTTTGTCCAACGGCTAAGGAAAGGAACCCTGTATAAGTAAGTACCTACCTATATGTACAATTACTTGAGCCCCTAATCAAAAATGAATCCCAAAATAATGACGAAAAAATATTCTGCTTTCTTCAAAAATTAAAAACAACAGGTTTTATTAATAAAATAAATCGCACTGGAATTTGGAGAGAACATGCATAATAAAGATGGATTTAGTTAGACCAAACAAGCGAATGCTCATTCTATGAAATTCGTTCGAGAAAACGTGAATCGTCGAAATTCGTTGATAGAATGAGCTTTTTCGCTCGTTTGGTGTAAATCCACCTTTACCTGATAATTGGATGTACTTAACAAACCGACCAATGTGACTTGTGAGAAAATTAAACAAAACTTCAATTTAAAAGTAAAGGAATTCTTTACCTTCGCCTTCCTTGGCTCACCGAAAAAAAAACTGCACCACAAAACAAAACAACAACTTTACAAAATGGTAACTTTTTCCTTAAATACCAAAAGATTACCATACATCCAACGCTATTGGAGATTTGTTAATGAATCAGCCGTGTACCGGTTAAAATAATGTTAATATACTTAGGTGTGTTTATCTCGTAAGATGGATGGAAGTTTTCTATAATTTATATTCAATTAAATTAAATAAAGGTCACGTTAGTTACGTGAGAAAAGCTGTTGTTTACTTACTCCCTTATTCATAAAAGTTTGTTAACTTAACAAGCCGCTAATAATTGTTTGTCCCTTTTGCTCTTATGGACATAGTTAAGACCGAAAGGGACATACAATTATTAGCGGCTTGTTAAGTTAGCAAACGTTTATGAATAAGGTAAGGGGGTTAGTCTTTTTCGACACTGAAATGACGTACTTTAATGCCCGATTTCCACTGAGAGCGGAGCGGAGTCATTAGTACCAATTAATGACTCGGTTTAACTTTCACTGCTGCTGTGACTCGCAGCCGTCAACTGAATACTAGTCCTTAGCGAGCGATGAACGTGAAACGGAACCATTAATGAAAACTACGAGGGTGCTTTGAGGATGGGTTCTCTGAAACGTCGCCGGCAGCGGGTAACCGACGACGTGTCAAGGTGCGTTTAATTAAACCGAAAGAGCATTCGCTGTTCTAGCGCCCATTCTATGAAATCAACCAATCACATTTTGTGTACCGATCGAATTTCGTAGAGTGGGAGGTTAGAACAGCGAATGTTCTTTTAGTTTGAACGCATCTTCAGAGAAACCACCCTGAAACATTCGCGAACAAAACATTCGAACGTCGTCGGCGCGGACACGCGTCGGTCGCCGGTCGCCGACCAGAAAACCCACGGCCTAAGAGCTCATCAGCGACGCTCTCAGCAGAACGATGGATGATGATGATGACAGAATAAACCACTTAACAAGGAGCTCCGTTAATCCTCTCAAGTTTGAAATAAATATTACGATTCGGAACGCCATTCTGTCCGTCTGTCCGTCCGCTGAGTGTTTTGCGTCGTAAACAAAGATTAAGATAATGTTATCTGCACTTCTGAGTGATCTGTAGTAGGTAACTGTTTTTTGGGGGACAGCCATCTGATATAACAGAGCTACTCAAAAATATCTGAACATGTTCTCTAATGCCGTGACAATAGAGGTCAGGTCTGCTCAAATGTTTGTGAGCACGCTGGCCGTTGCGATATATATCTGCGGCCCTACCGCGAAAAACGAAATTCCTAAATTTCGAGGATTTGTCTCTCTCACTCTAATGATGCCTTCGCTTGAGTGACAGAGAAAAATCTTCGAAGTTTACGAATTTCGATTTTCGCGGTAGTAGGGGAGACCAGGTATGAACGTAACAATTTTCAGTTTTTGATTTTTTATATTTTTTTGGTAGCAGTTGTCAAACTTTGCATCTTTATGTGCAATAGACACATATTTCATGTATCTTTTGGTACCAAAATAAACTTCATACATCGAATAGTTTTACAGAAAAATGGCTCACAGTGAAGGATGGAATTTGTTGCAATTATCCCTACCCCCAGGGCTGGTTGTAACAGTGCATAGGGATAATAGAAACAAAGTAAATAACTACAAAATAATCAATATAATTATGTGTAATTAGTATTTTTAAGTAATCAACAGTCTTACAATATCACTATCTCAAAGACGAAAATTAACAATGAATGAATGTAATTAACATTAGGTATTATATGAGACGAAATTAATTTGTACCTATAGGATATATGAGTGACGTGAGAGCAATCAACTTTCTGTCTTATTCTAAATGGCATATAAACAAATGCTTAGGTGTAATCTAAGGAATTAAATGCTTCCTGCATTGTCCTTATTTCTGAGTATACTACTAAGCTAATCATACAATGTACCTAATATGATAAAAAAATGTGTTTTCATATGAAAAACAAATCGCGCCTTGGGTAGTGCCGCTGAACTTTCAAGTAAAGCTTTCCTTTACTTTACATGTCTATATAAAGTGATGTGAGCCAGTTGGTACGTCTTTGCTGCGTCCCTGTAGGGCATTTAAAAAAAAGGATCACCTCAACTGCAGCTAAAGCTATAATTTCTATTTTGGTGGACTTCTGTCTGTTGTTATTTTGTGTACCTATATTAGACATTCTGCAACAAAAAGGTACTAAGTATATTAGTTATTTAATAAACGCTAGCACATAGGTGTACCAATGAGCCTCCAATTTGGAAATCGGGATGAAAGTAACAAGTTGTTTCAATCATCCCTGGGTATCGAATTTCCAGAATCCCACAAACACGTAGCAAAAAAACATAAAAAGCATCATTAAAACATTGATTTGCAACCCTCAAACTGTAAATGATTAGTGACTTTACAACACCCATGCAAAACGCAAGCTATAGTGTTTACCATGAAAAATCTATCTAAGATGGAAAAAATCGTTAAAAACTTACTTTTGACGCATTTTTCTGGGACCATAGCACTACACGCATAACCTGCCGTCACAGCGCCGTGGGTGTAACTGAGGTTAGGGGGGAATCGAAATGGCATCTAATGCCCTGAAGGACGTTTTGATAGATGTCGTAGAATATTTTTAAATGAATTTGTTT
>JALPQI010011301.1:0-32221 GCA_025490895.1 Thaumatotibia leucotreta | reverse complement strand
CAAGCGTTGCTAATGTTGCCATATAGGCCATATCCCCACGCAAAAGCCGAACGAAAGACCTTTTATTATAGAAAATATACCTATACATACTAGTTACATTTAATGTTTTTAAAATAGATGTGCGTACTAAATGATAATCTCGTGGAACTGAACGTAAAACCTATTTGGCAAGGCAACACTAAATTCAAACGTCACTCTGATTCTAAATCACCGGCAGTACTTTATCTTTTTACCATTTGTTTATAGATACCTACGAATCCGAATTGACGATAAATTGCCTACGATTGTTTGAAATATCTCATAGCGTGCAGTGATTTACATGAGGATTTATTATACGTTTGTATATTATGTAGCCACAAACGTCCCGGAAAGGCTATAAAAACCACCGATACTCGGGCCTGAAAAAAACTTGTAAGCGAAGCCTTGGAGAAATGATACTATATTACGGAGAAATCAAAAGGTAAGTTCTGTAGAGGCTGACTTGCTGGATATCTTTCCTCCCCGTATTCAAACAGTTTTTTTTATTATATATTTCCACTATTATTATAACAAAAATGTTTCGATGTTTATTGTTTTCGCAACAACTGCTCATCGGATTGGAATAAGGAAACTTGACATGTAGATAAATAGTAATATATATTATATTATAAGATTTTTTTTACATAAATACCGGAAACGTTAGTTTCCCGAGGGATGATGAGTTCCAGGCCTTGAACTTTTAAAAATATAACCATATTGTAGATACTCACTGAACCTGTTTTGAACCCAGGTTCCCTCCCTAACTTCGCAGTCAAGTTCACCACCACCTAACTAGACAAAGCTGAAATGTATTTTTTATTCCAGTAATCATCACACACCAATTTGACGATGAGTATTCTGATTTCAGATCCAGGGCCAACTGCAGGTGTCACAATATGTGTAGATGCTTCAGGCTCACTTCCAAACAACACACACAACGTCAAGAAATCTTCCTATATCCATGTATAAAACCAGAAAAACGTAAAACAGAAATAATAAATAAAAATAATATGATATGATGTAAATAAAACACTGAATTTATAAATTGATCTGTTTTCTTTATCTATGTATTCCGCACGTGATGGGAATGGGAAGGAATCTAATAATTAAAGTGACTAGAAATATCTAATATAATTATATCTACATATGAAAACTTATCTGACTGAAGTCATCGAATAGATTCCGTTCCAATCTGATTGGACACCTATTAGGTTAGGACATCCAGGCCCGTTTTTTAGTAGTATAGGCTATTTCAGATTGACCATGCAAAAAATACCGGAACTGGATGCCATAACATCACCTGAAAACGTTTTTGGTGAGTAAATATATTAGGTCACCAAAATTAAACCTAGGTTGGTAGTTCAGGGACCAATACCACAAAACTTTACAAGCATACAAATCTACAAAATTGACAATTTATTTGTTTTGGAATTTATACAATTTTGTAAAATTTTGTGGAATAGGCCACAGGTTATTTATTTATTACTGAAAAAAACGTAATTATAGGTAAAGTATCATTAAAAAAAAATAAAAAGTCATGTAATGTTAAGTAAAAAATATATTGAAATTACGAGATTTGAACCTTGGTCCTAATGAATGTGCGTCAGATGGTCATCCAACTAGCCTAATCCAAGTTCAATACACGTTCCGAAATAAGCAATCGGTTTGGTAAACGAATAAGGGTTTGAATGTGTGTGTGCATACTGCGCAGCCGCGGCAGCGTTTCGTATTTATTCAAATAAACTTGTTTTGTAACTTAAACCTCACCTGAAATTTAGTTGGCCACATTAGAAACAGCTGTTTATTTGCGGCAAACATATTACTTATTAAATATATTTCTATTATCATACATAAAACATAAAAATACGTAGAATTCTCGCCACCTTGGCACTATAACGCCATCTATTGGCGTTGTAGTGCCTAGCTGACCGTGACATTCCACCTTAATGGGATTTCTGACACAATAATTGTATTGTTCAAGAATAAATAAACTGAACTGAACTGAAACGATCGAAGTTCATGATTCTAATTCGAAGGAGCCCAAACACGTCCAGGATCAGGTTTTAGTGTTTTTTTTGGAAAACGCCCAAATACACCTACGGGCAATAATGCAAACATGCTGATAATTTTTAAAGCATTTATATTTCAACTAGAACCGTTTTTAACATCAGATTGTATTTAATTTCACTGATTTTTTGACCCAATCTAAGAATAATACGATTACCTACTTCTTGATTACTTTTGTATGCGTACTTGGGTGAATCAACTTTTATTTTGTCTATTATTGCCATGGTTACGGTCAACTGAGTCACCCTGGTTTTATGCAATGTTTTATGGTGTTAATAAGCCCTTTACTTAATGGGCCACCTACAAACGCGATCTACAAGTATGTTTGCATAATTTAAGGAACATATTTTTGCATAAAACCAGCGTGACTCGGGTGATCGTAACCGTGGCTACAACAGACAAAAAAAAAATAATTCACCCAGTTTCTAATCCAGATTACAAAATACACAATTACACATACAAATGTAATTGATAGTAATCAGACTATGCCCAACTCTGTCTTATGGCTTTTTTACGAAACAATATTTTAATAGGTAGTTTAAATAAGTAATAAAATTGTCAATGCACAAATGTTTGGAAATAAATTGATATTAAGTGGAATCTCTATTTTATTTCATATCTGTAACAACTTTTATTCAGATTTTAACGACAAACGAGACTTAATCGCATAAACTCATACCTATTAAATAATATTGTCCTGACGTTTCAGACATGTCACATGACGTTACACCCGTGGTCGTTTTAGAAAACCGGCTAAAATTATACATTTTCTCTGAAGCCTGTCTGCGACAACGGGTGTAACGTCATTCCCGAAACGTCAGGATTAGGGCTTGTGCATAAATCTCACGAGGTCCTACATGGGTCCAAGAAAAAATCACGAAAGATCACGTTTAGGTTACAAAACTGCGACCAAAAAGCGAACGTTAAAAGTTGAATGAGAAAAATACACGTGAGACTGCTAGGGTAGGTTTAGCCAAGAAAGTCAACAAAACATCGCCACGGGGGATGGGGGGTCAAAAAATAGCCGAAAAAACCTCGCATGATTTAATGCATGAGACAAACGCCAGTTTACGCGATGGTTTAGTTTGTCGTTAAAATATGAGTGTTAATCGTGAATGTTTAAATCAATACACATCATCGTAGGTAAGCCACCCACAAGGTGGTGATGCCCTGGTGAAGGTCCTAAGAGCCCGCTGGATGCGGGTGGCGCAGGACCGGTCGATGTGGTAATCCTTGGGGGAGGATATTCAGCAGTGGACGTCTTTTGGCTGATGATGATGATATACAGTATCTGTATTATACATTATAGTGTATTTAGAATATCTAGCGCATTTTCAATCACTACCTATTTGTATAAAATTAAATCACTTTTTCTGTCCCTATGTCCCTTTGTACGCTTAAATCTTTAAAACTACGCAACGGATATTAGGATTTTTTTTTGATAGAGAGTAATTCAAGAGGAAGGTTTTTATGTAGGTAGCACCCGTGCGAAGCCGGGATGGGTCGCTACTTTAAAATAATTCAATCA
The DNA here is from genome assembly GCA_025490895.1 of Thaumatotibia leucotreta. Taxonomy (NCBI): domain Eukaryota; kingdom Metazoa; phylum Arthropoda; class Insecta; order Lepidoptera; family Tortricidae; genus Thaumatotibia; species Thaumatotibia leucotreta. The sequence continues at coordinate 28,608 of JALPQI010011301.1, read as the reverse complement.
CTTTTTTGTCACCCGTTGCCATGGTTACGGTCTCCTGGGTCACCAATCAACTCACAACATTAAAATTTACAAAAATTTGAATTTTTTGACAGTTATTCCTTTCCAAGGTGGGTAAAGGGTAACCTACTACCTAATGATGATAGTAGAGTTTGAAGGATACTTTCATCTAACAAACTATTCAACTGTCCCCTGGGTGATGGGACAGAACAAAAACAAAAAGAGTGAATGACTCCGAAGCAATAAACCAAAAACTCGACCCCTTTTTTTAGTCATTTTTATGTTTTGCAAAGAAACACACAATTCTCTTGTCTTAACAATTGGGTGTTTTTCTATGCGATTTTTTTACGCGTTTTATTGTTCATTGCCATCACCACTTTAATTTCTGTTTTATAAAAGCAAACGAGACTATTATGCCAGAATAGCAGACAAACATGCGTCTGCTACAAGATAACCGAAAATGAAATCCACTATTTATACGCAGTTCGTCATTTGGGAATGGTAATGACTTGATTGGTGCGACAGAATAATCGCATAGAACTACCCAATTTTACCCGCCCTTTCCATTGTTTTACCTGTAAGTTGTCTGAATTCATTAATAAAAAAAAATGAGAATAATGACTTAGGTTTTTATTTGTTATTCTCACAACACCTACACAGGGGTACACGTGTACACAGGTAGAATATGGTTTTCCTTAACATTTCGTCAAAATCCCCAAGGACTACGCTATCAGATTGTACGAGGCCCCAATATGGTTCTGTCTGTGACACTTGGCTCCAAGACGGGGTCTCGGGGGCTACCACGATCAACTATGTTTGGTTTGGTATTTGAAAAAAGGTAAACAATCTTGCAGTATCTTTTTATTGGAAACTACGGGTAGAAAAAAGTTTTAGCAAATATACATAATATAACAAGGAAATACAGTGATTTACATTGTTTTGATTCATTAAGTTTAGATTTTTAAATGCATTTTTCAATAAAAATATACTGCAACATTGTTTACCTTTTTTTAAAAACCAAACCAAACAGAGTATAAACGTATAAACTGAGCCGCGTTTCCACTTAATGTTCTGAGGGAGCATTTGTCAGCCTCCGTAGCCTAGTTGGTAGTAACCCTCCTGTGAAGCTGGAGGTTCCGGGTTCGAATCCCGACGAGGGCATTATTTGTGTATTTATTTATCACAAATATCTGTTCCTTGGTCATGGCTGTCTATGTATTTAAGTATCTATACGTATCTATCTATGAAATGTCTCGTATCTTGGTATCCACATCACAAGCCTTAATTGAGCTTACCGTGGGACTAGGTAAATTTATGTGAGATGTCCCAAGATATTAATTTATTTAATTTGTTCGTTCTCGGACAGATGAAAACAGTATTTCACATAGCAAAATGTTCGTTCGTCAGCCCACGAACACGTGAATGCTCGCTCAGCGCGGCTTTAATTATATCGTATCTTGGTATCCATATCACAAGCTTTAATTGAGCTTACCCTGGGACTAGGTAGATTTGTGTGAGATGTCCCAAGATATTTATTTATTTAATTTGTTCGTTCTTGGTCAGATGAAAACAGCATTTCACCTAACAAAATGTTCGTTCGTCAGCCCACGAACAAGCGAATGCTCGCTCAGAACACTAAGTAGAAACGTGGCTAGGTCATGGTCTCATGGTAATCCCCCAGATGATGGAATCTTGGAGAAATCAGATAAAGTCGGTTTTGGATTTATTTAAGCAGTTATTATTTTTCTCTGACGTAGATGTAGATAATGATATTACACAATAAACAATCCTAAACTTATCAATTCGATAAATAAGATTAATTATCGCAATATAATCATAATACATTAAATATTGACATTTAACAGCCGTATCAGTTTCCAAATCCTGTGCACATAAGGTAAGATTGTTTATTATTAATTCATATTTTCTAAAATGATTAGTGTAATATTTTAGTTGAAAAACATTCTAACCATGGATCGGATACCGGATTTCTTCTCCATACAAAAGAACGATTCTAATTTCGTTCTTCGGTACTTATATAAATTCTTAGTTAATGGAGTAATTCAAAAATACGATGTAGTTATTGCTTAAAAAAACATACTACATAAAAAGTGTAAAAAAAATTGAGCTATTTCGAAGTTTTTTTATAAAACCGGTAAGGTAAATGTAGGAGTGGATGACACTGTACCAATGGATGACTTTTTTACAATTTTATTTGAATATTAAGAAAACTGTTGTTAATATGAACTGTTGTCAGTATCCAGGCGACTAGTAGTGCAATGTGTGATTACCGGTTTAAGCCCTTCATCGATATCTTGAATATTTTTTTTAATTTATAGACGGTTTTTGCGAACAGGTGCTTCGAGTTGGTTGTGTGTGCGTCGGTGTTCTTAGTAAATCTGCTAAGGCATTACATTGTAAAAGTGAACATGTAAGCCTGGATTTAACGAATTTTTGGAAAGTGTTTAGTAAAACTATTACATTTTAAAAGGATCTATTGATATTGTGTATTTAAATTGTATTATCTTTATTAGTTTAGTATTTTAGACCCATGTCATATACTGGAACAAAATTATAGCATTTAGTAGTGGATGACACCCATGTCATTCACTCGCTCAAAATAGTAATTTTATGTATCTCAATTTGAATCGTATTTTAACGATATAGAACACATATTTTAGTTATTCTGAAAATCTCAAGTTTCTATGAGCCATGTGAGTAGTGTCTGACATGGGTGTCATATACTGTTTTTCTATGGAGATGGAGTGGATGACAGTGCGTAGTGTCATGTCATTCGTTGGGTCATAACTATGTGTCATCCATTGGTTACAGGCAATTTGTAATAAAACATCCCTAAAATTACCGAAATATGCCCTTGACGACGTGTAAAAAAAGGACAAGCTTGTACTGACTGTAAAAAAACATAATTTAATTCAGCAAGTGACACTACAGCTGGGCAATGCCATGTCATTTACTGCCACACCGATCCAATTTTTTCATAGTCATACTTTGGGACATTCCGAATTTTGCCAGTCATTCACTGGTACAATTTGAGACATCGCGGAATAGTGAAATTATAGTGTAATAGTATTAGTTATATACAATTAATTGTTATAAAAAACATAAAGGAAGAACCGGTCTATAAATTTGTACACACATTTAGTCCATATGTTTGAAAATTACGCAGATTTTGGAAAAAATGCATGAAATTGCTCCTTATAAGCTCTGAAATGGAATTCGAGATCAAAAATGTAAACAATCTATGACAATGACATGACATTATAAAGTCAATGTTAAAGTGACATTCTAGGGGTATAAAACTTTTTATTTTCTAACACCTTTATAAATTAACTTCGCATTTTGAGATGGGTTATTTATTTTTCATCACACTTGCTGTCTAACACGCCATTGCTTGCACGCGTAGTGGGAGTAATAGAAGAGTGAAATTCCCTAGGGAGTAATAGAAATGTCAGTACGTCATTTAATAATATTATGTCTTAAAACTTATTTTTTGGTTGGCAAGTGTGATGAAAAACATTGTATACATCACGCTCGGTAAGCGGAATACTAACTCGAGTCATAAAAGCCTTCTAACATTCTCGTTAGTAATTCCGTACTCACCTCCCTTGATGCACAATGTACTATTATTTTATTTATTTGCATACGTTTATTTACAAACTATGCTAAACCTAAGACAATGCTTGATGTTTAGGTGTAGATACGCGAAAGTCAAAGTATGTCCGATACACAAGTATCACAATCATTAACATATTTTTGGACATGACTATAAAAAACATATGGCTCTTGTCCACGGTTCCTGATTACAAAAATAATACCTAGAAAATTTGCTAGAATGATGTAAATAATCAACATAATCAATGTTTGAAAACCAATGTCGTGTTAGTTTAATCTTTACGATAGTCGGGGAATGAATTCCAGTCTTCATCTATAGTTACAATCGAATCCATTTCTATAAAAAAATTAAAATGATTCATTTGTAGGTAAAAATACTAAAATCTGCATTCATGTACTTTGTAATGCTAAATTTTAGGAGTTCTTATGAATTCATCAAGGAGTCATTTGGAGCACCATCTTGTTTTGATCTTTTTAACCGACTTCAAAAAAAGGAGGAGGTTCTCAATTCGACTGAATTTTTTTTTTTTTTTTTTGTTGTATGTATGTTACCTGATATCTCCGAGAATAGTGAACCGATTCTAAAATTTATTTTTGTGATCGAACGTGTATTACCCCGAGATGGTCCCATTGGCACCAAGTTGGGGTCTGATGATGGGATCCTGGAGAAATCGAGGGATCTCTTCAAATGTTATAGGTACATGTATGGCGCTTTTGGTAATTTTCATTCATTTACAAGAATTTGCATTCAGAAAGTAGGATTTGAGGAAACCAATGATGGAAACAAATCGGGAATCTTGGAGAAACCGGTTGAAGTCGGTTTTTTAAATTTTTTAATTTGGTGATTATTCAGAACCTTGTTATAACTGCGAACCAAATGTTTAAAACTTCTTATCATTGCCAGTAGTATAAATTAAACACCCTACATATTTTATTAATACTAAAGAAACATATCATTAAAAAAATTATGTATGATATTAAAAAAATGTAAAATATTAAAAAACTATACGTACCGTCAGTGACTGTAAATGCGCATTTTTTAAAAGTATTTGAATGATTTTAGATTACCCACCTCTCGCAATTATTTTTTTGTGGTGGTATCCTATTTGTTTACATTTTTGATCTCCAATTCGATTTCAGATCTTAGTGTCATCCACTGGTACATTTACCTTACCTTTCCCGGGTTAGATTTGCTATTTTTATTTTAAACTTGTTCTGAAAATTGGTAAGTATTTCGTTTGTTTCAAAAAGCATTGAAACTAAAGAAAAAATGAAAGATTCAAATTGGATTGCAACAATTATTTAAGGTAAAGGTGAGGTAAGATATCGATGAAACGGTTTTCAGTGTGGTGACGGCAGTAAAAATACATTTGTCACCACCCCAACTCCTCCTGCGGGTGTCGTAAGAGTCGACTAAGGGATTGAAGTGTTACTAACCATTATTTGATAAAAGATTGATGATCAGCGTCATCATAGTGGACACATTACTGCGATCGCCAATCCGTTTGCCCAGCGTGGCGATTATGGGCATTTACCACCTAATGCGTTTTTACGCATAGTTAATTGGAAAGGCCTACGTCCAGCAGTGGACTATCTTATCACAGGCTGATGATGTGTGTGTATCATCTTACCTTACATTGTAATGTACGTTGGTTCTTACGAGACTAACATGACTTAAAATTAGCTTACATTTTTTAGGCATCATGAAGTTAACCCTGTTTATACTTTGGATGGTATCCATAGCGGAAGGGTATAAAATTCTCTGCGTCTTCCCTGTGCCCACTCCAAGCCATAACATCCTGGGAAAAGGCATCGTGGATGCCTTGCTGCAAGCAGGACATCAGGTATTTTGTACATGTAGGGTAAGTTGTGGATGAATGACACAAATGAATTTCAAACCATTGTATCTCTGGTGTTTTTGAAGTTACGAGTGAGATATTGTGTTCGAAGATAAACAATTTAGTTGGCTATCGAATCGCATTCTTGGTTTCTACTTATTTTCAATAGTATATGTGTTATAAAACTTTAAACAAAAAATGAGATTTGTTTCATTGTGTCCTCGTACATGTATTCAATGAAACACCTGAATTTTTACATTGAAACAGATGTAATAAATCCAATGAACTATGAAACAGACTTAACCAACATTGGAACTGTGTTATATGAAACATATATATAAGTACGCTTGCAATGAATACAAAATAAAGGAAAGTTAATAATAACGGTTGGCTGGAGTAGGTTTAGTTTAGTAGGATTCCAATTTGTTAAATGATTAATAATACCACTGAAAGACACATGAATCCGAAAGAATGTTTCATTGTATACAACCCAAGTTTCATTGTAACTTAACAATGTCATCGATAACTGCGACATATTGCAAAAAAAGTTATGTTTTATGTGTCCTCGTAGTATGACTGCAACCCAGTCGAACGCGGGAGGGTCCTGGGCATCTCCACGATAGATATCATATACTTTGTGACAACATAAATATCATGTTGTTTTATTGTGTACGTATGTTTTATTGTTTAACATATTACTTAAACTATTGCCATCAATGAAACATTGAACTTTTTAAACTGTCCTATCTCAGCCAATTTGAAAGTTAAAAATCGTATATTTTGCCATAAAATAGACTAATAGTCATCATTCTTTATGGTATGTAAAAAAGTGGCTCTAGTTCTGAAAATTGCGTATATATTCTTAAAATGTTTTTGAAAAAAGTGTATTGTTTCAATGTGTACTAATAAATAGTGTTCAGTGAAACACCGTGAGCTGTTTCATTGTAAACAAAAAATATCACGGGTAGCCAACATTGAAATAGACATACATAAACAGTAGCCAAGTAGGTTATTATATATTATGTGGTTGTTCTTAGTAAAAAGTACTGATTCTTGCGAAGATTAATTTATTAACAAATCTTTATGTCATTGGCGCATTCAGCAACCGAAAATTTTAATGAAAACAATGACATATGAATACAATATGTAGTAACAGAATGAAGATAAAAAATATGTTTTATGACCACTATTACTACGCATATCATTTTACTAAATAATTAATATATAATATAATTATACTAGTCAACAAAAAATATTAAGAATGTACTAAGTAGACTCTCTTGTACCACCCGGGTTTAGCCACATAACCAGGTATTCACCAGCAGGAGCTAAAGTGACAATTTTATTGTACATGTAAAATTTGTCACTCTAGCTACTTGTCAGTGTTTAACCCTAGGTTATAAATATACAAGTGGGCCTTATAGGTTGATAATGAGGTGCTAAACATGAAACATGTTTAAATGAACAGTCTCATAGAATAGTAACCTTTTGCAATTTCACATTTGGTGTACAATAAAACTATACAGTACACAACGAAACATGGACCTGTTTTATTGTACATTACATAAAAATGTTTCATTGTGAGACACCAGGGTATTATTTTAAACTAAATAAAAAAACGAGGCCAAAACTTGAACAAATTTTAAAAGTATTTAGCTTAAGATAAACTTGAATATATATACAATACGACAAAAATATAAATACTACCAAACTATTCTCTGTATTCTTGCAAAAAATTACGAAATATAAATATTTTTTTTTACTTTTCCTGGTTCAATTCGCTTTGAAGCATGTAGCGACGTGCTCCTTCTGCGATCGTCGCTCGCACCCTGGGGAGTTGTGGAGGGTCCCTAAGCTCGTCCTTGTTTGATAGACGGGCCTAGCCGTTAAGGTCAGGTTTCCGAGATATCGCAAAGTTTCATTGTGTCCGTTTGTGTCAATGTTCCACAACTAACCCTACATGTTTCTATGGTGGAAACATAAAGTTAACATACGTGGAGTATTCATAGAGTTCCATCCATACAACTCTCGATTCAGCCTCTGTATCCTAGTTGGTAGTGATGCTGCTTACAAAGCTGGAGGTTCTGGGTTCAAATCCCGGCGAGGACAATATTTGTGTATTTATTTATCTTTATCAGTTTTATCACAAATATTTGTTCCTTGGTCATGGCTGTCTATGTATATAAGTATCTATATGTATATATCTATTATATATAATTATCGTCGCTTAGTACCCACATCACAAGCCTTAATCAATTATTATCTTACACAAATTGACTTAGTCCCACGGTAAGCTCAAGCTTACCGTGGGACTATGTCGTTTTGTGTAAGATGTCCCAAGATATTTATTATTTATTCATTTATTTTCGAAAAAAGGTAACAGATGGTGCCGCGAGCGGCGGTGGCTCTTAAACGTATTTTTTGGCTGCTCATGTTCTGAGAATATACAAGTGGAAATCGCGAAAAAAAAATCAGCTGTTTCATACATTTCGGCCGGCGTAATGCCGCCAATTTGTATGAAACAGCTGATTTTTTTTTCGCGATTTCGACGTTGTCCCCATAGTAAAAGTTGGTGAGTATGACCTACACATTCACTAAGTAGAATTTGAACGGACGAAAAAAAAACACCCTAATATTAATTTAATAAATATATCGTAACAAAGTTTATCATTTTACGTCATTTTAAACTTAAAACATTAGAATTTGTATACAAAGTAAGAAGTAATATCGCATTGGTTGATTTAAGCGCCATCTATCTTTTACGATGGAGCAGTTGTTCTTCAGCAAGTTGTGTTCTGCCTTATGATGGTCCTGTTTTATCCATTTATCGTACTACCCGTCACTTTCACACTTGCATACTAGTTAAAACGTGACGGCAACGACGACAAACGATTAGACGCGGTACCATCATAATCATAAGCCTATAAGTCTAGCTTAGTAGTTGATTTTTTCTATGGTAAGCACATCTGTTACGACATTGTGGCATACATGTCATAGTTTATTTTTTCCCAAAGGTCTGGTGGGCAACTCCATACCCTGAGAAGGTAAAGCAGCCGGCAGCCAACCTGACAATCATCGACGTCAGTGGAACTAGGAGCATAACGTTACTTGAAAAAAGTATGTTCCTTTTACGAGCGTTTCTTGTTATTTTGTCCATTTTCATAATTTTGAATTCATGAGTAAATTGTGGCCGTGTGGTGACGGCAGTAAGAATACATTTGTCATCACCCCAACTCCTCCTGCGGGTGTCGTAAGAGTCGACTAAAGGATTGAAGTGTCTCTGACCATTATTTGATAAAAGATTGATGATGGGCAGCAGCGTCATCATAGTGGACACATTACTGCGATCGCCAATCCGTTTGCCCAGCGTGGTGATTATGGGCATTTGCCTCCTAATGCGTCTATGCGCGTAGTTAATAGGAGAGGCCTACGTCCAGCAGTGGACTATCATAGGGTGATAATGTGATGTGTGATGTGGGTAAATTTTGGGTTATTTCTATTCAGAATCACGAGCTCTTTCGATTCCAAGAGGAAAAAAATGTCTAGCGCCGCTCATATAATTTCAACCATCCGTTCCGCATAATCCGCTAAAGCTAACGGAGGCCCATAAAAGGGAGGTGAACTCTTGCGAGAATGGCCAATAAACTTAGTACTTATCAAGAAAAGCAGCAGCTGAATTGGAGACCATTTTGTGGCACTTAGTTTTTTTTTTCATTGCATTTATGTTTATATACATATGTTTTAATGTCTATGTTGTGTCATAAATAAATGTTTTTTCTTTCTTTCTTTTTCTTTCTTCACTGACGCGAAGCGGAGCGGAGTTATGCAAAACTAACCAATTGAAGGGTCCACGGAATCAAGTTCAATTACATTCTTCAAATTCGAATTCGAAACACTGTGATGCGGTCTCATTGGCCGAGCTCCCACAGCTCCGCTCCGCTCCGCGTCAGTGGCGCACCCTAACTGGGCCCATTATAATTATAGGGGGGATTAGAAAGTACATATACAAGTGTAATTTTCAGAAGTAAACAGTAATTTTTGGCCAGCTCTGACATTTACGATTACGAACTCGGTGCCCCAGGGTGCTTAGACAAGTTGCCAATCGCTAACGCTTAGTCGTCAATCGTAAACGAAAGGCAGCTAACTATCGTTGTCGCACTAATATGAAAGAGTGACAGAGGGAAAATCGTCAATTGTAAACGAAAGACAGCTTTGATGAGAGATCATTGTCGCATTTATATGAAAGAGTGACAGAGAGGGAAAACTACGATACGCAACTAAGCGTTAGCGATTGGCAACTTGGCTAAGCATCTAGGTCTGTAGACTGATGGTAGACTGTAATGTAGGTAATATTCGGGTCAAAATTCTTTTTGTTGTCTTGTTTCATACCAACTTTGTCACGCGTTTAGTTGCTATCTGTACTCAGTATTTAAAAAAATCCGATGCACTTGTATTTTCTTTTTCACGCTAGATTTTAATCCATACGTCAGAAATTGAAAACAAAGCAATCCACACATACAAAATTCACCACTGCGTCACGTTTTTTAGGGACACAAATTAAGACAACGAAAAGAATTTTGATCCATTGAATTTCTTAATTGATTTCTTTTCTTAATGTACTCGAGCATAGAGAAAACATTTTTGTGTCGATTTTAGAATAGAATAGAATAGAACTTTATCCAGAACGCTTAATTTAAACTTAACTTAATTACAATGACAGTGGTACACATTTATAAAGCATATCTGAAAAGGTCCACACTCAGCTTCATGCCGAGAGACCCTTGAGGACCCTGGCGCTGGTCTTCCGTGGGGACCCTTTTTGGTACTCTTCCTAATTTGTTCCCCCCCCCCCTTCCTTAGTTACGCCTCCGACTGTCCCGTTATTTAATTCCAGGCCTCGATGACGCCAAACCAAAACCTCGATCTATTCTCCACACCATATCCCTGGGAAACGACATAGCTGCCACAGCCGCATTGGCCCCGGACATGCAGCGAGCGATGCAACTGCACTTCGACGCGGTCGTGACGGAGTGGTTCGTCTCTGACTTGCCTGCTGGGTGCGTCCGTTACATACATTAAAGTCTAGGCCATACCAGTGGCCTATACCACAAAACTTTACAAGCGTACAATTCTACAAAATTGTCAACTTTTTGTATGGGAATTTATACAATTTTGTAGAATTGTACGCTTGTAAAGTTTTGTGGTATAAGGACCTGGTGGATGCGTATGCACATGCAGCCCGTACAAGTGCGCGTGTGACCAGCAAAGGGTGTGTCATCCGATTACATATAGATACCCTTTTTTTTTTCGTGGTGAAATGCGTTACACACGGGTGGTATTATTGTGCGGCGTTACAAACACAACCGCTTGATTTATGTTTTTTTATGTTTTATTTATTTTTAAGTTCTTGTGTGTAATAATTTCTGATTTGTGTATAAATTTTTTGGTATTTCTGTTGTGTTATGGTCTATCGTCAGTGTCTAACTCAAATGGCCAAAACGGAAGACCAGCGCCGGCTCTGCTGGCAAAATGCTGAGTTTTGGCCATTTCGGGACAAAATTTCGTGTTTACTGTTTTGTTTTGTTTGTACTGTGTTCTTGTCTCGAATAAACGTTTTTCCCCTCACTAGCTCGTAAAGCGCTTGTTTATCCTTTAATACGAGCGGGTAAAAACGCTTTTTACACACTTGTGAATAAAGTAATTTGACTTTTCTCTAATTCCTATAGCCCCCTACTGCCTAGTATAAGTGGATCTGTATGACCGTAGTAAACATGCGCAATCGGAGCTCACATGTTAAATTGGTCGTTTCTCATGTGACTTTGTAAGCCATTGGCAATATTTAAATTCCATAAGTAACTCTTTTCTACGATACGTTTCGACATTGAGTTTTCAATAGTTTCTTTAAGTTAATTTACATTTGGATGAGATTTGTAATCATATTTCCTCGCGATAGTGAGGGGAAAAAAGTTGTATTACACTTGGCGGCAAAGTTTGTTCAACTCTCGTGCCTTGAGACCTTCGCAATGCTCAAGATTCCAGTTTTTGAACCACTCGCTACGCTCGTGGCTCAATTTTGGAATCTTTCGCTAGCTCAGGTCTCAATATTGGCACGACAGTTAAACAACAACTTTGCCCCCTTGTATAATAAATAACTATTTCCTTTCTTTCTTTCTTTTCGTTACGCATACCACCCGGGCGCGGGGGACGAGCCGAGTGGTTATGTGGGACTCCCAGGGCTAATGAGGCCCTGGTCTACCCACTAAAACCCCACGGTCTGCCGCAAAGACGCTTTAAGGCGGGGTCACGGGTACGCCGGGGCACACTTCCGCGACATACATATAGATACCTACTTAAATACATAGAAAACACAGTCGGTAATATTTCTCAGTAAAACCGTACGGCTCCACAAATAGAATAGAACAATTGCATAGGCCTCGGCATTATAGTCGCCACAGCGGCATCAGCCCCGGACATGCAGCGAGCGATGCAACTGCACTTCGATGCGGTCGTCACGGAGTGGTTCGTCTCTGATTTGCCGGCTGGGTTCGTTACATACGCTAACTGAAGCCTGGCTACCACGAACTACTAATGCGATTCAGTTTATAACCTAAACTGGATTGCAAGTGAGTTCTATAGAAAAATTGAAAAAAAAACTGACAAGCCGAACCTAAACTGAATCGCATTTACGAGATCAAGGTATTCATGGTGTCCCCCCTGGTCTGCTAACTGAACTGAGAACCAAGGAGCGGAATTTTCATAGCGAAAATCTTATGTCACTTAATTTTTCATAACTGATAGAGTTTGTGAGCACATGCGATGTCAATATAAAAGTGTTGACGCCTGACATGATTTATTTTAATATAGAAATTGAAGTTACTTGTAAAAGAGATCAAATGCTACAGAATAATCTTTTAAGTTAGTAATGGGCTATTCTGTAACATCGATAAGTCGATAAAATAGTTTAGTCAATCCCTTTGACAGTTCGATTTTCGCTATGAAAATTCCGCTCCCTGCTGAGAACTGAGGAGTGTCTTTTCAAAAGGGCTTCTGTCAAAAGTTTATTCTTAGGCATCGGCAATTATAAATGTTCCAATCTTTATCACTTATCAGATACGCAACAGTGCTGAAAGCACCATGGATCCTGCTAAGCAGCGTGGTATCACAGCCATACTTAGAGATGCTGGTAGATGACGTCACCAGCACCGCCCTCGTGCCAACCATGATTACAAACGCACCTCTGCCAATGGGGTTCTTCCAGCGCATTGCTAACAGCATTCTGGTGGGAGCCATGAGGGTTATAACTTGGTGAGTTTCCACTGTTTCCTAAGGCTTTTTTGATATACTGAATCCTAGGAACTGATAGTCCAGTAGACGATTTTGAGTAGCGTGGTATCAAAGATATCACGGGTGATGCTGGTATTTAGATGACGTCACTAGTGCCCTCGTGCCGACAATGACGAACGCACCTCTGCCTATGGGGTTCTTTCAGCGGGTAGCATTCTGGTGGGAGCTATGAGGGTTATAACTTGGTGAGTTTCCACTCTTTCCTAAGGGGTTTTTGATATGCAGATTGCAGAATTGTAGGAAATTGAAAAACCTAATGGAACTGGTAGACCAGTAGACGATTTTGAGCAGCGTAGCATCAAAGATATAACGAGTGATGCAGGGTGTTTAGCCAAGTTGCCAATCACCAACGCCCAGTAGCGTATCGTAGTTTTCCGTCTTTGTCATTCTTTCTTATTGGTGCAACGGAGACAGTTGGTTCCCTTTCGTACACGATTGACGATTGAGCGTCAGCGGTTGGCAACTTGGCTAAGCACCCTGGTATTTAGATGACGTCACCAGTACGGCTCTCGTACCAACCATGATGACGAATGCACCGCTGCCTATGTGGTTCTTATAGCGGATTGCTAAATAGTATCGGTGGGAGCTATGAGGGTTATAACTTGGCGAGTTTCCATTCTTTCCAAAGGCTTTTTTGATATGATGAATCCTAGGACGTTGAAAAATCGCATGAGACTGGTAGTCCAGTGGATAATTATGATTTGAGTAGCGTGGTATTAAAGATATGTGGTGATGCTGGTGGACCACTCTTTTCATGGATGCCCCCCCCCCGTTACTTTTTTGGATTTAGAACTCTTAATACGATTTCCACTCAAAATCGCTAGCTCTTTCGATCCTGACAGAAGAAAAATGTAGTGCCAAGATTTTTTTCCATTTCGTTACGATTTTTCCAGCAGTAACGGAACGGAAAATTCGAAAAGTTTATGACAACATTTTTCTCTTATTAGGATCAAAAGAGCTTACGATTCTGTGTAGGTAGCATTTGAAAAATACCTACGTTACTAAAGATGTGGGGGGGGGGGCAACATTAAAAAAAGTGGCTCTGATGGATGACGTCACCATCAGTGCTGACTATGATGACGCAAGCTCCTCTGCCTATGGGGTTTTTCCAACAGGTAGCCTAGAGGATTGATTATAGTGGGAGGCAGTATTATACCTGGTCGGTTCTCTTCAGAAAGGTTGGTTTTAAGCATGCAAAACGTAAGGACATAGTAAAATCCCATGGAACGACAGTGTAGATGTAGACGAGGGGGGCTACAAAGATCTCGAAATACCATTCAGTTTAGGTTCGGTTTATCAGTTTTTGACTGTTATTTTATGGAACTGACACATAGCCATTCAGATTACATAGGTCCAGAACCTCATTAGTAGATCGTGTTAGCCCCCCTGTTCTGATTCCAGTTTTTAGTGTCCAATTCTCTATCCTGCCTGACAAGATTTTCTCGTCAAACTGTGTTAAGGGACTTCCTCCATCCCTCATCCTTCATACCATGGGCAGTCCCACACATACAGTAATGTCTGCATTAAGTGCAAGAGACTCAGAGTTTTATAAGATCTCACATTTACATCTCATTTTCAAAAAACCGAACTCACATGGCAGAACTAAAGAATAATCTCGACACGAAAAACTTATTTGAAACTTTTCAGGGTATCTCGCGTCTCTGCTTTAAGCGAATATTCTGATATCTTCGGTCCGCTAGCAGCCGCACGAGGGACAGTGCTACCGCCACTCTCAGAAGTTTACAACAATATATCCATCTTGTTTGTGAACTCGCATCCGGCTTTGGCCCCTGCGCAAAGCTCTCCGCCTAATGTGGTGGATATAGCGGGGTACCATGTGGAGAAGAACGCTTCGCTTCCTGAGGTTAGTTAATGTCCCGGCCACGACATCGGTCTAAGGCGACCAGCGGCGAGCGAATCCATGAGTTGGAGCGGGATGCCGAGGGTAGGGAGGTATGGGTACGAGAGGGAGCACCATACGTTTTCCGCTAAGCCGGTCGCCTTCGATGTCGTGGCCGCGGCGTAAGACTGGTTTTTAACAGACTTCAAAAAAAGGAGGAGGTTCTCAATTCCGCAGATTTTTTTGGATGTATGTTACCCGATACGAACTTGTATGACTCCGAGATGGTCCCGTTGGCACCAAGTTGGGGTCTGATGATGGGATCTTGGAGAAATCGAGGGATCTCTTCAAACGTTATAGGTACATGTATTGCGCTTTTGGTAATTTACATTCATTTACAAGAATTCTTCTTAAAATAATGTGGTTTGAAATTCTTTAACACTTCCTAAATTTAAAATGATAGCTGGTAATTTGCTGAAAATTCGAGGTGCCATGGCAATTACATTTTTTGATGTGCTAAGCCTACTACTTAGTCGCCTTAATTCAAAATTAACTCTACAGGATCTCCAGAACCTTCTAGACGATCAAAGTTTCATCTACTTCAGCCTCGGATCTGTTGTAAAGATGTCCGAACTACCAGCGACCTTGAAGGCAGACCTTCGTCAGGTCTTCGGAGAGCTCCCGTACACAGTGCTGTGGAGAAGCGATGAGGAGATGGAGGGTCTACCGGAGAACGTGCATGTGAGGAAGTGGTTCCCACAGGCTGGGATTTTGGGTATGAAATACCTTTTGTTCGGGTCTGCCTAAATCGCAGTCTGACTAATTTGCGTTATGCCTAAACGTCATTTGAAATTCGCTGTAAGACTTTGTCGCTATTCGTCTAATTCTTATATACAGTGTGTGTCTACGATACTGGCTTTTATCGAAACCGAGGAATGCGATACAGATTTCTAGCCAAACCGTGAACATTATTCGATTCAAAATGCTAATTTTAAAAGCAATTAACTTTCTAAGAAAAGCTAATTGGGAAGTAATGTACTTCAAAATGGATCGTTAATTGCACTTGACAATGACAGATCGCAGCCACTCACAACGTTTGACAACTAAGCAGTACACGCGTTACATTGATCGTGCGGAGGAAATAAAATTAATTGTACGGTCAATTTAATTATTTGTCAAATGTTAATACTTGAAAACGATTGCTAGTAATGCGTATTATTACCCATTTTCGTAAAAGCCCGGGTCATGGACACACACTGTATATTACCTATTTCGCGATCTGCCCCAAACGTAGTAGGTACGCCTAAGTCGCTGTTTGTTTATTTCGCTATTTCATGTCAGCTTACCCTTCGGGCATCTGAAGATACCTAACGAACCTAACCCACCTATCTTAATGTGCCGAATTCGCTTTGGGACAAAACCCCAATAACCCCCTAAGTCTTCGTTTCCCAGATTCGCATTTGGACAAAATCGCATTTGTTTTAGTGCGACTTTTTCTCCGTTGGTCGAGGCATAACGCGAATTAAGGTCTTCGCACACTATAACATTCATTTGTCAGCCTCCGTAGCCTAGTTGGTAGTGACCCTGCCTACGAAGCTGGAGGTTCCGGGTTCGAATCCCGGCGAGGGCATTCTTTGTGTATTTATTTATCACAAATGTTTGTTCCTTGGTCATGGATGTCTATGTATTTAAGTATCTATATGTATCTATCTATTATATATATCGTCGCCTGGTACCCACATCACAAGCCTTAATTGAGCTTACCGTGGGACTAGATCGATTTGTGTAAGATGTCCAACGATATTTATTTATTTATTTATTTATTTATTTATTTATTTATAACAACTCCACACTTGAAATTTAAAACGTGTGTCATATATGTACGACGAGTGGCCTACGCATCGTACACTAAAGGTAAACCCCGACTCGTTTGTCACGCAACGACCACAAGTTGTCCACGCAACGACTATGCGTTTGCGACTGACGTGTATCGAGCATCCATTTTCATTGCCATTAGTGCCCATTGGGTGGATCAACTATTTGACTACTCATCGTGAGTGTGATTGGAGTTGCTGCCGCGTTGGCGTGGAGTTGTTATAGTGTGCGAAGACCTTTAGTCAGAGTGCGTTTTAGGCGGAACATATAGTCCCCCCTTGGGGTGCCCACCTTGTCGTGGTGGAGTGGAGGGGCTCAGTAACACATCTGCAAAGGAGCTACTCGCAAGCAGCTGCCGCCGGCAGGGTTGCAAATGCGAAAGCGTTCTCGTAACCCCGCCAAAAAGGCGACGAGAGGTTTTTTAGTGGGCAGGGATCGGATACCGGTTTTTACTCCATACAAAAGAACTGTTCTAATTTCGTTCTTTTGCGTTCTTTGGTGTATATGTGTGTTTGTGTGTGTGGTGTGTGTGTGTCTAAGTGCATGTGAAAGCGTTAGTGTAAATGTGTCAGTGTTAATAATGAGTATGAGTGATGGAACGCTTGTAATATTGTATTTGCGTCACACGTGTGACAATGTCTTCCGTTTCATTATACGACATTGAGTAACAAGCATTTTTGGCAGCCCACCCCAACATAAAGCTGTTCATCACCCACGCTGGCCTGCTATCCATCATAGAGGCCGTCCACCACGGCGTTCCACTGCTGGCCGTACCAGTGTTCGGCGACCAGCCGATGAACGCTGCCAGGGCCGTCGCAGCTGGATTCGCGATTGCTGTAGAGTTCCATACTGGGATGGCGAGGGAATTTCGAAGCGGTATTGGCGAAATTGTTGGGAATGAAAGGTAGACAGTTTTATGTAGCCGCTACGTACTATAAAACCGCCAGCTAGCGTTGAAAATGACGGAAAAATTCTGAAGTTTTTTTCCGGAATGCATGAAAATTTAGAACTTTTCAGTTTTTTTCGGGTTTTTACAGAAATAATCAATGTCACTGACACTCCTTACCATCTATTTCAATTGACTTTTATTCGATGACGTCGCGTTCTCTTGGTATAAGTGAAAATTTGACCTAATTCATATTGATTTAAAGTTTCATTGATTTTTTTGAAAAAATCCGGAATAAACGAGCTGTTTGGAAAGAAGCGAAATTTTCAACGCTACCATTAGAATGTGACTATTTTTTATTATTTAGATATTTTTCATTGGCAGTTACTACACCACAGCGAAACATGTGTCCAAGCTGTTCCACAGCCGCCCAGTGGCGCCCTCTACGCTGATACCTCACTACATGGAGCTGGCAATAGAATCTAAAGGTAATCCATTTCGACGGCCTTCGTTTCTTAAAGCCAGGCTATACCGCCCGCGTGTGTAAAAAGCAGACATCGGATTCCGTGGGGCTCATTCTCTTGACAGCTAGGAACTTCCTATATCGATAAACTCATTTATCGATACTAGTTCTACATACTAGTGACCGCCCCCAACATTGTATGTATTTTTTGTAACTATGTATTGCTCTGAAGACTAGTATGAAAGTCACACTTAGCATCTTTAATCATTTTATATTTATGAGTGAAAATAAATAATACGCATTCAAAAAATAGAAGACTTGCTTAAGTAATTTAGCACGGGTCAAAGTTTCAACAATAAAAGATGGGACAGTTATGCAGAATTTTTTAAAAACTTTTTCAATAAAAATGAAAAAGAAAATTTATTTGTTATTTTATTGCTTGTACTCTTTTAATAAAAAACATACTTCATAAGCAAACCTTTGTGTGATCACTAGTATTTAAAACTAATATCGATAGATGAATATATCGATATAGGAAGTCCTTAGCTGTCAAGAGATTGCCCCAAGGAATCCGATGTCTGTAACAAGGCGTAAGGTTTATTAGTCGCAGTAGATACGATTTTTTCTCTAGTACTGAAATCGACATGACACTGGCTAATCAACCGTAATATCAATAGAAAAAAAGGGCGTAAGGCGTGCGCTTTGTAGCTTATGTAATAGTTATTATGTGGCTGGCGCATAATAAGAGGCATTAAACATGAGTGTGGTTTTATGAAACGAGCCGTAGGCGAGTAATATATTATATATGTACTCATAATAAGATCACACGAGTGTTTGATGCCTAATTATGTACAGTTCCATACATAACTTTATCTACATCCTTTTCATAAGTTTAGAATAACAATTTACCTTTATTTTCATTGATATCCACTAAGTAAAATACCTCTAAATATAACAATTCAAATCAGTTAAAATCACTCAATTTAAGTAAGGGTATCCTACAATAAATATTTATTGAGAAAGAAGTTGACTTCATAATGTTAAAATTAATATCCTGACGACGATACTTTAATGTTAACATTATGATGCACTGAACTTTAATGTTAACATTATGATACAGCCACATACACCGGTCTCTTAATATAGGTAATTATATTACCGCTTCAGAATACATAATAGCCTCCTAAGGTCCAAGGCGAAATTTGGCTCCTAGTCATTGCAAACCACGGTCCTACCAGTAGATGGTTTATACTTTTCCCCAGTAGTCACACTACTTAATGCTATATAAATTATAAATATTACATCTCATATACCAAAGAAAAACGACCAAGATCACCTAACGTCCGAGGTGGGGATCGAACCCACGTATTCAGCTTTCACGGCTGATGCCTGTACGTACCCCTGGTGTCTCGTGCCTCGTGTGTCTCTGGCTATTCTAGAAAACTGTGAAGTATTCTAATAGGAGGTGCAGGCATGTACTGCTTGCCCTTAGAGAATCGTTAAAGGCGCCTAGCCTTGTAAGGGATTGCATATACCCGAGAAAATTGACCGGTGGTTGCTAAAAGACCGAGTGGTCGAGGGGTACAGGCATCAGCCGCGAAAGGAAAGCTGAGTACGTGGGTTCGATCCCCACCTCGGACGTTAGGTGATCTTGGTCGTTTTTCTTTGATTTGACATCTAATATTTATAATTTATATAGTATTAAGTAGTGTGACTACAAAGGAAAAATAAAAAGTACAAATCAAAATATTTAATTGATAAATAATTTGATTCGTGTTTTCACAATAATTATGTTCGTTTAATTATATTTATACTAAATTTCAGGTGCCTACCACCTGCGGTCTGCAGCCCGCCACTACCCCTGGCTCGCGCGCGCCAGGCTGGACCAACTTCTCTTCTCTGCTGCATTCTTCTACGGCCTCTTTGTGGCGGGACGAATCGTGATCAGACAATTGCGAGGCCATAAGCGAAAAACTCAATAAAACTATAAAAGGACATTTCTCCAAGCATTTGAATTGCTGCGACTTCGGTGGCAGCCTTATCACATGAATCCTTTGGTCCGTTTTCGTAATTATAGTTTCGTAATTAGCTACGTAAGAAGAATTATTTTTCACCGTTTCGTAATTGATTACCAAAGCGGAATTTATTTTCTGCATTCGTAATCTGTTTCGTAGTTGACTACGAAACAGGAATTAATTTTTCTTTTTTAACAGTCATTTGGCTACGAATCGAGAATTATGTTTCACTGTTTGGTAATTCATTATCATAAAAGAATTTATTCCTTTTTAGTAATTGAGTTTCGTAGTTACCTTGGATAAAATATGTTTTTGCAGGTAGTCGCTGAGTTGTCTACAAAATGGAATTTGTTGGAGTTTCGTAATAAATTAATTGAGTTTTGCGATTAATTAAATAAATAACCATGAACGCTAAATAAATTCTAAATAAAATAATTTAAATCGGAACTTTCATAGCTAACTTTATATTTCCACAAAATGGAAAAATAAATTTAATATAGTTTGTACCAAATTATTAATACGTGCTTTTTTCTATAGTTGGTACATTATAGTACATAGCTTTCAATACCGGTATTTTTTGCATGAACAATACCGCGATCCCGTTATTTCTCATACAAAAATACCGGTATTGGAAGTCCTAATATGTACCTAACCAATAAAATAAAACAAAACACAGCAAAAGGTTAACAATATACAAGGTGGCCAAAAAACCTCACTGGCAACGGGAATACACTTATTTTCTGGCCACAGTTTATACAAGCAATCCATTTTATTCTGCTTAATATCCTCAGCGGGGATCTATCGGATGCCGACTGCTCACGATCGATCTTTAAGGCTTGCTCTAAGGGTAGCCTATATCCAGCAGCAGTGGAAATCTATCGCCAAAAAATTATTATGGAAAATGGCTAAACCGAAAAATTATCTCTAAAACAGTATCAGGCAGTTTATGAAAATTAACTAGTGCAGTAAATTCTTTTTTCGTAATCAATTATCAAATAAGAAAAGTAAATATGTTTTGGTAATTAACTACGAAGGAAGAATTAGTAAGCAATTACGAAAACGGAAAATAAATTCCGCTTTGGTAATCAATTACGAAACGGCGAAAAATAATTCCTCTTACGTAGCTAACTACGAAACCATAATTACGAAAACGGACCAAAGGACACGAATCCCTTAAGAGATGTATGAAAATTTCCTTTGGTCCGTTTTCGTAATTATGGTTTCGTAGTTACCTACGTAAGAAGAATTATTTTTCACCGTTTCGTAATTGATTACCAAAGCGGAATTTAATTTCTGCATTCGTAATCTGTTTCGTAGTTGACTACGAAACAGGAATTCATTTTTCTTTTTTCGCAGTCATTTGGCTGCGAATCGAGAATTATGTTTCACTGTTTGGTAATTCATTATCAAAAGAGAATTTATTCCTTTTTAGTAATTGAGTTTCGTAGTTACCTTGGATAAAATATGTTTTTGCAGGTAGTAACTGAGTTGTCTACAAAATGGAATTTGTTGGAGTTTCGTAATTAATTTATTCAGTTTTGCGATTAATTAAACCATTAACGCTAAATAAATTCTAAATGAAATAATTGAAATCGGAACTTTCATAGCTTTTTGTATTTCCACAAAATGGAATACAATGATTCAATATAGTTTGTACCAAATAATTAAAACGTAGTGATGCCTTTTTTCTTTTGTTGGTACATAATTATGTACTAAGACTTTCAATACCGGTATTTTTAGATTACTAATACCGCGATCCCGGTATTGAAAGTCCTAATATGTACCTACCCAATAAAAAAAAAGTTGTCTTTTGAAAAAAAAACATGACAAATTATGACATAGCATCCAGCAAAAGATTAACAATATACAAGGTGGCCAAAAAACCTCTCTGGCAACGGGAATACACTTATTTTATGCCCACAGTTTATACAAGCAATCCATATTATTCTGTTTAAAATCCTCAGCGGGGATCTATTGGATGCCGACTACTCACGATCGATCTTTAAGGCATGCTCTGAGGGCGGCCTATGTCCAGTAGCAGTGGAAATCTATCGACTAAAAAATATTATGGAAAATGGCTAAACGATCAAAGATCTCAAACAGTATCAGGCAGTTTATGAAAATTAACTAGTGCAGTAAATTCTTTTTTCGTAATCAATTATGAAATAAGAAAAGTAAATATGTTTTGGTAATTAACTACGAAAGAAGAATTAGTAAGCAATTACGAAAACGGAAAATAAATTCCGCTTTGGTAATCAATTACGAAACGGCGAAAAATAATTCCTCTTACGTAGCTAACTACGAAACCATAATTACGAAAACGGACCAAAGGGAAAATTTTGGTATACTTTTGTTTACTCATTCGTTTTTTGTCACGTTCCTAAATTTGTCCGATTCTGCTTTCGTCACCCATTCTTCATTCGTCAAGTTAGTCTGCAGTCATTGTCGTCTTTGACCATTAAGTTGTTAACCTTTTTCTTATTTCGACTCTTATTCTCAATCGTTTTTTGTCATTTCGTATTTGGTCACATTCTAAGTTGGTACCGACTTAAGACTATGAAAATATACGAAAAACATAGATTTAACATCGAACATGCCGAAAGAAAATTATGACGAACAAGACGGATTAAGATAAAAACGAACAAAAAATTTGACCGAAGATGAGAAAGACCATCGACGATCGTGATGAATTAAAAATGGGTGACGAAAGCAGAATCGGACAAATTTAGGAAAGGAACGTGACGAAAAACGAACGAGACGACCCAAGAGTAGGTATACCAAAATTTTTGAATGCCTTGGTAGACGTAGTTGACTACCAAGATATCCAAAAAAATATGAGATACCTACGGAAATCGGGTAATAATGTTGCCACCGAAATCACGGCGGTTAAAACGCTAAAAAAATGTCCAAAAATATTTTACTATAGCTTTTATAACTTACAACTTCGCTGGCTCGGTACGTTCATCGTATATATCCTGAATGATTACCTCACCAATTTGGTAGTGAATCTGTTTATTCAGTTTCAGATTCAGATTCTTAGGCACTGGTCTCACCGCGAGCTATCAAGCTATGAACTATTGGCTATAAACACGAACAAAAGATACGCACTCCCGTGTAAATAAGAGACACGGCGATACTCGCCCGGCGGTGATAGCTGATAGCTGAGCGAGTATCGCCGTGTCTCTTATTTACACGGGAGTACGTATCATACCGTATCGTACGATAGTTCATAGCTTAGTAGCTTGCTGTGTGACGAGTAGGCTTAGCACAGGATTAGTGCGACAATATGTCGCCGAGAGATAGATATCCATCCCTCTTTTATTCATATAGTTAGTAAAAGATGGAAAATCTATCTCGCGGCGACATAGTGACATACCAATCATGTGCTAAGCATATCAGCCCGGTCAGCACATCATTGAGCGCGAGATAGCTCGCGCTGCGACAAACCCATGTCGCGGCTGTCCAATTTATATTTCTAGCCGTCATTTTCTCGATTTTGGTAGCACAAGTTAACAGCTCGAGAAATTAGTTCCATGCGAAAGAGTCATCCCGCGGGCGACATAACAAGTATTGCCATTTATGTGTGGGACTAACTTTTCTTTCCTAGCAACACTGAATCGGTATAAATAATTTGAATGATGAGTGAACAGCAAGCTTTAAAAATGAAACATCTCTAGTCACGATAACTTTGTCTCGTTCACGTAGTATAAAGATTAAAGAGATAGGACATTTTAATATGAAAATGTCAAAGTGTCATAATAATAATCTGTCGCATGACATTTGTAGATTCGGTTTGGTGGCGATATTTTAAATGGCTCATGAACGTAAAATTTAAGTTAATTATAGCCTTTTATACTCTTTATGAGTTACTTAGGTACTGTGGATGTTAGTTACGATTATTTACATTTAAACCGTATATTTTTTGAAATTCATGTTCATAGTTCTTTAATAAAAATGTATGTTATGAATTATATTTCAGTCATCGGAGCCCAATAATAATACAAAGCAAGATGTCGTTAAACTAAACCCATAGTTTCCAGAGGGAGAATGTGAATCCGGAAAAGATGAAGTACCTATATTACCAACCTATAGTACCAACTTAATTATTAAGGTCAAGTATGGTCAAGAAAAGTAAGTTACATACATCGCGTCTGATAGTATTATGTATAGTAAAAATCATACTACGCTTATTTATTCGATCTGCAGGTTATTTTTGCGGAGCTGTCAATAAAGCATGGTATTAATGAATTATTCATACTGTTTAAAGATATGGCGCAAACTGAAGAAAAAGGTTCGCATTCAGCAAATCGGATTCCACAACAGCCTTGAAGGCGGCTGCTGGGTCGCGCTCTGCAGCTCGTCGTGAACAAGAGTACGCTTGGCGCCCGAGCTCGTGGCGCAGCCTGCGTTTGGTTGGGTGGTTTTAAAGCATATCGTTGAAGTTAGAGCCCACGGGTGTATGATATTTTTTCACTATATTTATGAGGTTTCATGTTATTACAATTTATATTAGTAAATCACATTTCACATAGTGGAAGAAATATAACACCGTGGACGCGAACTTCCGCGGCAAAGTATAAAAGTGCCCATTCAATTCAGACGATAGTCTACAATAGAGCAGAAATTACAGGCGTCTATTATCTAATTAAATTATTAATATATTTGTGATTGTAAACTTACTGTACGATACAAATATTTGTTACATTGAGTATTTGATACATGTTATTATAATAAATATATATTTTTAAGTAAATACATACTGGATTATTTATTATATATATTTTTATTTGTTTAAAATATTAGTTATTAGCCGTGTCGAAACGGTAGTAAGATTACATTTGTCACCACTCCAACTCTTCCCGTTGGTGTCGGTTAAAGATTGAAGTGTCATTGACTATTTATTTAGCAATGGGTAGTAGTGTGAGTAGTGTGTCCACTATGATGGGCAGCAGCATCATCATAGTGGACACACTACTCCCGATTATGGGTATATATTAACCTCCTAACCTAATGCGTCCATGCACATAGGCTAAGGAAAGGACATTGCCCATGCAGCTGTGAACTAATAGAGGCTGATCTACCTTTTCCTATATAGATTATATTGTACTTGTAAAATATAGCTGCGTAGTTGTACGGTATACTACACCGAACATCGCTATCACAATTAATACAATTATGTATCTTGCCCTTAGATACTTCTATTCAATAGCTATTAGCATTGGTAGGTACGTTAATACTTCTTCTTTACAACCGCTACTTTTGAAAATATTACTAGCATTTGATTCTCTATTGAACCTCCATGGGTCTTCAGACCTTACGGTATCGACTGTAGGGTCGGTAATGAAACGAAGTTTGTTAATATTAAAACAATAAATAATGCCTTAGAACGCATGTACTAAAACAGATTATTCATAACTACCAATACATAGCTCATAGCTACCATAATAATTCGACTGATAGCCTAAATTTGCAATCCGTAACGAAGTTTATGTGTTTCTCGACTCAAGGTACACTTGTGCTACGAATTTTGAGGATATATCGCGTGGGACTTTCAAGCGAAATAATTATGTCGCTTTGATAGATCATCGCGAGTCAGCGTTATCCTCGCGCGCATGTTGTGCTACCAATTCGTGACATAGCTCGAGAAAACTATGTCGCAGTTTTTGTCGTCCCGCGCCAATGATGTGCTTGCCGTGCAGTGCCTAATTGTAAATTACATGTACTTACGTAGTTTGCGAGATACGAGACATTTCATGTAGGCCAACTGGGGAGTATTACTCTGCAGCGGACCACACCTACTTATACTCACTAATATTGGGGATTTTAAGGTGAGGCGTGTGGTGACGGCAGTAAGAATACAGTTGTCACCACCCCAACACTTCCCGCGGGAGTCGTAAGAGTCGACTAAGGGATTTAAGTGTCACTGACCATTCATTGATTTGATTGATGATGGGCAGCAGCGTCATCAACATCATAGTGGACACATTACTGCGATCGCCATTCCGCTTGCCCAGCGTGGTGATTATGGGCATTTACCTCCTAATGCGTCTATACGCATAGTTAGTAGGAGAGGCCTACGTCCAGCAGTGGACTGAGATAGGCTGATGAATTGATGATAGATAGATAGATAAGGTGAGCGTCAGAATGACTGACCAAAATAGCGGATCAGTGTTAGAGTACCATCATAATTTACTACCTATTTGCTACTATTTACTACCTATGTTCACATATTTGCTACCTAAGTTTTAAAAAATAAATAAATTTAATTAAGTGGGCAGTCATTCTGACGTCAGAATGACTGCCCACATTTATTATATCGTGGTTGTACCCCATATTTTGCAACTTTCTATGTAGTATGATTTACTTCCTATTTGCGACCTATGCATATATTTTTTCCAGATTTTTTAGGCAAAAAATGATGATTTTCTAAGCATTTTAAATTCTGAACAAACAAAAATTTGTCACGTCAGAAGTACTGCCCACTTAATTAAATTTATTTCTTTTTTAAAACTTAGGTAGCAAATATGTGAACATATGTAGTACATAGTAGCAAATAGGTAGTAAATTATGATGGTACTCTAACACTGATCCGCTATTTTGGTCAGTCATTCTGATGCTCACGATTTTAAGATATAATTCGAATATCATTCCATAATGGACCACTGAACAAGACCTTTTTTTTCAATAAAAAACGGGCCTACAATTTATTTTTAACACCCTTCATGTTCCAATCGAGAGTAAGGGTGCGGCTCGACTGACGCGGAGCGGAGCGGAACTGTGGGAGCTTGGCTAATAAGACCGCATCACAGTGTTTCGAATTCGAATTTGAAGAATGTAATTGGTCAATTTTGGACAGCTCCGCTCCGCGTTAGTGAAGCCGCACTCTTATGGTCCGGCTGGTGAGCAACAGACGTTCAAATCGGTACTGAGATAGATGAAACTAAATAAACGTAAAAAAAACATATAATCCTGACAATATTTTATTATTATTAATCAGGGCCCGTAACTTTCATGCCGATGACATCAATTTGACGTCACGCTCCATTTAGGGTGATCCGAAATAGTTTTATTGTTCATTATTAATCATTAGTTGTCATTCATTTTAATCCTGTACAAATATCTTCAAAAGTAGTATATTTACTCGTGTAATAAATAATTCCTACTTGATACGTGCTGTACGTTAAAGAGGAATTCTGTTTTCTACGTAATTATTGAAATGTGTTAACAATATCATTAAAAAAAGTATGTATAAAAACAAATCAAATAGTTTTATTTATGTTTCACGTATCAAGTGGGTGTTATTTATTTCACGTGCAAATATACTACTTTTGAAGTTATTTGTACATGATTAAAATGATTGACAACTAATGATTAATAATAAACAATAAAACTATTTCGGATCACCCTAAATGGAGAGTGACGTCAAATTGATGTCATCGGCATGAAAATTACGGGTCCTGATTATTATCAACATCAAATTAAATATAATTCCACATTGTAACCTAAAATAATAAAGTTAGTAACTTAAACGAGTCTTACTCAAATTATCTTAACTTCTACTGAAGGCTTATGATCAGTGATCGGTGTTTTGGATTTTCCCAGCGGGTCTACTACAGTAACTTGAAAAATAAACTTTAATTATATTACCATACTTCTGTTTCATAAAGTATGCTCCTGTGTGTAGGTACAGTCAAGGGCATTAATATATATACACTTCTCCACACTGATCCCTTACAAATGTGTCTATATATTAACCATTTGAGCCCCAGCGTCATCATCTTTTCGTCATATGATGACGAAAGTACATAAGCACTTCAAATGCCTGGGGCTCGATGGGTTAATGCACTCGACTGTACAATACAATAGTGTTCAATAAAATGTTATAGTCATACCCGTATTTTGTTTATAAGCGAAATCCCGCTAGTGGGAATCCAAAAAACCGATCACTGCTTATGATAGTATCGCGTTAATCATTTATCGTGTTTCGTTCTCACAAGTACAGAAGTGCGAAAGTGCGACGTAGCACGATAAATGGATAAAACGATACCATGATAACTGATAAGCCACCTGGAAAACAAAATGACAATGATAACTAAAGATAGGTACGTACAATTACAATCTTACAAACCATTAACAGAATTACTACTAACGAGACATTGACAAAATTACATCAAGTTTTAATTACATAAGTCTTGAGGTAGTCGATAAATAATTTTAATAAAGTAATAATGCCCAGTAACTTACAGTTTTTTTTGTTTTGTATGTCATGCTTGTTATATTTGCCACGAATAAATTATTTTTCTCAAACATGCAATGAAATATTGTCTTTACGTTCCTTAAAATAGACTCGGAAGTATCGCTTTTAGGGCGCAGTAACTCACTAGGATGGAAATGGAATTTCATAACACTTTTCAGGCCTGCAAGTAACTTTTTTTTTTAATTTCGACAATATTGTCATTATTTTTTTTGTATTTCTTTGTAAGTTTGAGAAAAGCACTATACATGCCTCAGCGTTAAAACGGATTCCCGGCTTCGTTACCTATACATATAAGGTTCTAATTTATTAGATGCAGATATTTTTACAGCTGATAGTACTCGGTCTCTGGAGTATATTAAACCGTGAAACATTATAGCTTTTACGATGTTTTTTTGGAGAAAACGGAAAAACAAATTTGCTACGTAAAAACACCCTGTTTATGTGATTATTAAATGAAAAC
>JALPQI010011300.1:0-29213 GCA_025490895.1 Thaumatotibia leucotreta | reverse complement strand
GCCAAGCTGGGCAAGCGGATTGGCGATCGCAGTAATGTGTCCACTATAATGACGTTGCTGCCCATCATCAGTCTTTTATCAAATAATAGTCAGTGACACTTCAAACCCTTAGTCGACTCTTGCGACACCCGCAGGAGGAGTTGGGGTGGTGACAAATGAGTTCTACCTGCGGTCACCACACTGCACGAGATAGGCATAATTTATTGCCTATTTCGGAATCTTGAACTTACAATGTTCAGATTTGTAGATTTTATGGATGTATACTCTATGCTCTTTCATGTCCACTTAACAAGTTTTGTTAAAGTTGCGCCCAAAGAAACGAATGAAATCCAAACTGGAATGTTTAAAATAACACAAGTGTTTTTTGTATGGTAATCCCACCATTTTAAGGTATTAAACTTAGTATATTTCTAGTTTGTTCAATAAAGAGGCGCGTGCCGGTGAATACATTACTATTCCGGCACTACTTTATAGTTCAGATCCATTTATGACGTCTTTATGAGACAAACAATATAATATTTTTATTAACAGGATGAGTAGCAGTAAAATATGGCTATGATGATAACTTGAATGAGCTGTATTGAATTGAATACTCAACATTTATTGCACTATAATGTAGTTTACAAGGCCTTACAGAGGCTTTATAACCCTGTTGGGTATAGCATTTTTTGTCGAAAGACGGAGACTTATTATGAAACTAAATAGAATACCTGATATGATATACGGCACAACTTAAATGGCTATTAATTAGATATTTGAATTATCTTATTACACTCAATTTTTAGTTTTCAATTAATGTTTTTTTGTGCTAATAATGTGTTTAACGAATAACGATTTTAGGTTATTGCATAATTTTAGGTTGATGTATAACTTTATTTTTGCACCATTACGTAATGTTACAAACATTTTATTTGTGATTGTTTATTCTAATTTCTTGTTTCTAATGAATTGTTAATTCTTCTATGTATTATTTGACCGTATAGTATGTATTGTCTTCTTATTAATATAACAATATGGTAAACCGGGATGCTGCTAGATGTACCGTAGTTCACATTCTAGTTTAGATTGAAGATAATATAAATTTTTTGTTCTTGTCTACAATTTTTTAATGAATATATGATATAAGTAAGTACGAAAAACAGTAATGTCAAAATTTTAATTTAGATATTAAACATAGACAAACATAATGCAATGTTGGACCGTTGATACTATATTAATAACAATAATTTATGGGTTACATAATATTAATTTATCGGTAATTTGTTACCTACTCCTACATCTTGCTCCATATAGTTTTTATTTTATTTTTCATATTAAGGGAGTAAAAATCAGTAAATTTAGTACAAAAGAATACCTAACATGTTTTACGTCCAATAATAGCCGATGATTTGCAAAACCTCCGAAGACGCTCGTTAAACTCCCACGTATTTTGGGGGATATTTCAGCTTTACTCAATCCTGATAAGCGTTTATTTTAGGAAAATCTTTTTAACACAAAGTTCATAATTTAATTGAAAACACTTTTACCTTTCTGAAATGTCTTGTTCTCAAGTCCGACAGCTTGACAGGAGCAAAATCTTTGTAAAATATTTTCTTTGTACTGTGCTTGGGCTTGCATCAAAAAATCTTTTTTAATATAAGCAAATTTATTTACTATGCATATACTCAAAAGGTGCGCTTTAAAAGGAAACTTATGCACAGAAGGTGACACTTCTGATGTACACCTAAGCAGGAATTCATTTTCGTAGATCTTTTCTGTACGTTCTTAGTTCCAGTGAAAGGCATAATAAGGTGTATAAAAATACTCAAAAAAATGCCCTAGTATACTTAAATTCTGTAGAATAAGAACATCATCATCATCATCATCATATCAGCCGAAAGACGTCCACTGCTGAACATAGGGCTCCCCCAAAGATAGCCGTTTGGGCGGGAAGGTTCTTGAGTGGCGGCCACGTACCGGAAGGCGTAGCGTGGGTAGGCCCCCCACAAGGTGGACCGATGACCTGGTGAAGATCGCAGGAGTCCGCTGGATGCGGGTGGCGCAGGAATAAGAACATCACAACATATTTATCGTCGATTGTAATATAAATTAATGTAACCACCAAAATGACGAAATTGAGTTAAGTATACCGTTCGACTGCAAATTTTCTGCTCTATCGAACGGTGTATATAAAATTTTGATATCCAGAAAAAAATGTCGAATACGTTAACAAAAATTTTGCCATTTTATTAGGTTTCTACGTTTTTTATTAACGTATGTAACGGTTTCAAAAAATCATAGACAATATTTTAAAGTAAGTACGAATTTATAAGTACAAAATATGTCCTTCCTAATGTAATCACCATATTTTTATAAATGTCAATGCTGTAAGCGCCATTTGTATTGTATGGCTCATAAGCAATTCGGTTTCAATTTGTGAGTTACACTTAATTACGAAATCCACTTTTGATGATTTTCATTAAATTATTAACGTAAATCCAAATTTTTTATAAAAATTTTAACGTAAGCACCATCCATTTCCTGAACTACAACTGTTGTCGCAGTTACTAACTGTGCGTCAAATAGACCTCTCAAAAATAAAACAAACAAGATAAACATAATTTCAATAGGATAATTAACTAAAAAGATACAACATACTTTATGAATGTCAAATTTGTTTTTGGGCCCTCCTGAAAAATCGTCATTTGGTGGTTACATTAATTCATATTACAACTGACGTTATAAGAGGATCTTTTCGAGACATATTTGTGCACTTGACTGTATTGCCGAGGTTGTCTTTATTTTTTTCATAATAATGTTGTAAAAATTTGTGATGAAATGATTTTTTTTTTGTTTTTTCTTTAAACTCATTTTCTTCGAATTTTAAATTTTGTCGACACTTGCAAATACATTGATTACATGTCATACAATAAACATATGTAGGAAAAAGTTTAGGTATATCCAAATAAATATTATAATTGTATGGAAATCCAAACACGTGTAAGTAGATATTTGTACAAGTAATTACTCTCTATACTATGACACTGCTAACAATCTCTTTCAAAAACTCTGAATTGCTTGCTTCCAGCAAGCTAAACATCGATGTACGAGTATCTTGATTCAATCTTTTGAAAAAATGTCATTTCAAGTTAGCGAGTAAAGTGCGGATCCAGGTTTACTAGAAACTGGGTATTTCCTTACATTTCCTATTGAAAGTCTGCCTCCTACCGCCACCATTT
Organism: Thaumatotibia leucotreta; assembly: GCA_025490895.1. Classification (NCBI taxonomy): domain Eukaryota; kingdom Metazoa; phylum Arthropoda; class Insecta; order Lepidoptera; family Tortricidae; genus Thaumatotibia; species Thaumatotibia leucotreta. The sequence continues at coordinate 25,995 of JALPQI010011300.1, read as the reverse complement.
ATATTGTCAATCACTTATTGTCAATTTGTAAACAACACGAGATAAATTAAACACCACACTCCAACATCAAAACAAAAGTGACTACTGTAACACGAAGATACAAGGAAAAACTCGCAACAAAGACTTAGAGGCTTCTTGCTTTTAAGAACCTTCTTTTATTTGAACACGCGATTGATGAAGACCACAAAAGGAAGCTTTCACAAAAAAGAAACAATGAAGCTTTGACATGTGATATTTGAGTTTTGGAAGGGATCTTTCTAAGAATTTAATTTTGTCTTAAATATATTAAATGGGACTTTTTGCTTCTAGACTGAATATTTGTCTAATATACAGTTAAATACATGACGCGAGACACAATACCTATAAACGTAACATTACGTACACCACGCGCGAGACGTTAGGACGGGCTCAGTGCTTGATAATGGAGAACTAGGCTCTCCGAAATATATTATGTTGCGCGTAGTGACTTGCCATTTTGGCTACGGAACCCTAAAAACGTCTCGATCGCGTTTACGTTTTCATCGTCATTTGTATGAAATTGACGATGAAAACGTAAACGCCATCGAGACGTTTTTTATAAGATATTATACCTACACTGGGCCTTCAGGTACTACTACTTTCTATGAAACCCGTTGCCATGATTAGGTTACGTTAGGTTTTTAACACCTGTTAAAAACATACTTCAGATAACCACTAACACTATGGTTTTAATACTTTACTTCCACATAATGACTATTTTACAAAAATGCCTATTCTCTGAATCATATTATAAAACGTATTACATTATTTCTTCTGAACTGTGATACTTTTATCCCTTTGACAACGCAACAGCGTAACAATGCCAAAAAAGTTGAATTACCCACTTACTGAATTCATCATGGTAAACACCAATTTCTTCCAGACATACATGCACGACACATGTGGCCGTGTGGTGACGGCAGTAAGAATACATTTGTCATCATCCCAACTCCTCACTGCGCGTGTCGTAAGAGTCGACTAAGGGATTAAAGTGTCACTTACCATTAGTGATTTCATAAAAGATTGATGATGGGCAGTAGCGTCATCGAAGTGGACACATTACTGCAATCGCCAATCCGCTTGCTCAGCGTGGCAATTATGGGCATTTACCTCCTAATGCGTCTATACGCATAGTTAATAGGAGAGGCCTACGTCCAGCAGTGGACTATCATAGGCTGTGATGATGATGATCCATGCATGTCTCCTCTTCTGAAGTTTCTTAGCGATCAAGAACTAAACGAGTTAAGGTTGGAAACTAATATAATAACGGGCCTAATCCTAGGCCACAATAGGAGGCTTTTTGCTTCTTTGTTAAGCTCCCTATTATATTCAATCTGAATACAATAATAAGGCCGTAAAATTATAGGAACGCCAAGGCGCTTAGGACTTTTCGGTATAACTAGGGCGTCGTAGAGCGTCCTTTGGGATAAGTGCTCCGGCCCTGTAATTTTCATAGTTTTATTTTATTTATTGCCTAGAAAAACTGAGATGAAAGGTAGGATGTAAGGTATTTTATTACCATCGGTGAATTTGTCTGTATAAAGAGTACAGGTATTTTCTAAGTACCTATCCAATTATTATTGTATGTATTTTTGTATTAACATGACGTACAGTCAAAGGCAAAATAAGATTTATATAAAAATGCTCAAAAATATATCCCAATACACTTTAATTCTGTGTAATAAGAACGTGGTACCATATTTATAAGAGGATTCTTTCGTTATTTTTGCACTTAACTATACAAAAAAAAATGTCTGACATAAATATTGATAATTAAAATATAGCGATCACCGATCAGACAAAAACTAAGAAAATAAAACCATTTCTTTTACTATTTTTGTATGAAGGTTTATTTGGACCATTTACCGAATTTACATATTTTTATTTATTTCCTAAATCTAAATTTGACATCACAGACCACGAACCCCGTAAAGTGTTCGAAACGTCGGAATGAAGTTAAAATTAGTTAATATACGCGAGTTTATCCGTTTTCGTAGTTTTATTTCATGTGTAATCCTCTCGGTAACCGAAGAAAATACTAAATTTGACACTTAAAAGTTTTACCACTATTTTAGTTACTTATTAAACTGAATATAACTGTAATATGCTCGTAACACCAAACTTGCTCCTTCAAATAAATCTGCACCCTTATGAATCAGATTGCGGTCGAAAGCCGCTTTTTGTGCCCGAAAACATAAAGCGCCCATTCAAAGCAAAGGATCCCGTACAAGATAAAATGCAAGTCAACCGCTCTTCAGAACCAGTTTACGAGCCCTCCACATTGTAACAAGAAGTATCTCAACCGGACTAATTAGCCTCTTGCTCCTCTTATCCTGTTCCAAATGCTTGCAAAGGTCTTGGGGTTTTGGATACGAAGAATTTATTTTTATTTAGGAACGCAGGCTCGAACATATTTATGATAATGAAATCCCTGACGGTGAGAGCGAAAATGCACTTTTCACTAGTGTTTAGTTAAATATCGATTTTTTCTGTCGATATCCATACAAACAAAACCAAAATTAAAGCTTGAATATCGTTATAAAATTGAAAGTGCACTTTGAAGGATACTTTTACAAGGCGAAGTTATTAACAACACATATCAGAATTTGTTAAATACATGTTGGTTTTCAACATAAACGTAATAAATAATTTGATATCTGTAAAAGAAGTATAAATAAACAACAGCTGTTAAAGCTGAGTAAATGGGTTCGAATCCCACCTCGGACGTTGGTGAATTTGGTTTATTTCTTTGGAATATGACATCTTATATTTTATGATTTACACTAAATAACTTTAAAAAAAAAAAACAAAATATTTCATAAAACAATTAGGAATTGCTTCACAATAACTTATTATGATACTTGTCTTAAAACTGCTCATGATGCTCATGGTTAATTAACGGTATTAAGGGAAATAATTAACCAACAAAACACAAAACAGCCAAGTATTGAGATTGAGGCTGACAAAATACCGGGATTTCATTAATTTGGTTTGTTTGATATAATATATGTCAACTCAGTATTATCATTGCTTTGCTTTGAATTGATTATTTGAATGAAATAAAATTATCATTTACGTAGAAAGCTTTGCCTGAAAAACGAAGGTTTCATGTTGGATGTCTAGTAAGGTCATATATTTAGAACCGTAAAACCAACTATGGTCCAATACAGCAAACTATAGTCCATAATTTCTAACTCCTAGATTAGTATTCCCAGTTATTAGGGTTCCGTAGCCAAAATGGCAAGAACGGAACCCTTTTAGTTTCGCAATGTCCGTCTGTCCGTCAGTCCGTCCGTCCGTCTGTCCGCAGTATAGCTCAGTGGCTGTTAATACTAGAAATCTGCAATTTGATACAGGTAAATATTAATTATGCCAACAAAGTGGTACAATAAAAAATTGAAAAAAATGTTTTTTTTCGGGTACCTCCCCAACTGGTGAAGTGGGGATGATTCGTTTTATTTGCTGTAATCCTATAGTGTGTATCATTAAATAGATCTCTTAAAAAGAATAAGGGTCTTCAAAGAAAGTTTTTTTCTAATGTCCATATTTTCTGAGATAATCGCTTCAGAAGAAAAAAAAATTCCCCCCCTCTAACTTTTGATCCATAGTTCCAAAAAACATGAAAAAAATCTTGAATAGTGTACAGAACTACAATTTATGTACATAGATTAAATCTAACTAATCTACTTAACCTAACCAATATCTAAGATTGGCCCTTGTGGCATTGTACCGAGGATGCTGGCGGCATTTCCTCGCTGTATCGCAATACTGATGCGTTGTGCGAGGAAGTCGCCAGCTCTTCGGTCTTTAGTTACATCAACTCAGCAAACAATTTGGCCCCAAGAACCTAAAGTTTCTACGCCAAACGGTACAAAATCGTACTCTTTGCCGAGGCTCTTATATTTATAATGTGTACAGAATACTTTAAAATAAGGGCCATTCCATATGAAATCATCAAATTCTGATTTAATTCCGCGCTAACTGATTTTTAAACAGTTTGAAAAAAATCAAGGATGATAGTCTTAAGTAAGTGGTACGTAAACCGTCAATACTTTTTTTTTTACTTGCTGCTCATCCAGATGGGGCCCGCTTGAAGTTTCAATTTACCTGTTTTTGAGGTTCCACGAGAAGCCATGTTAATTTGTTTCGGTAACTAATATACATTTTTTATATATTTTTTCTGATTCTCTAGTAAACGTACTTTAAAATGTTATTATTAATATGCATCAAGCTATTTTACTTATTCCATCATAAATGTTGAAAGTTTTGTGAATATTTTCAAATTCCGCCCATTTTCTATTGGATTTTGCAGCATGTCTACTGGGCTTAGGGAATTAATTTTTTTTTACTGTATAGTACAAGTATTGCTCTCATAAAATAACTGAGGGTTTGAACACAAACTTTTCATTTAGCTGAAAAAAAGAATGGTAAAGTTGGCCATTTTACGAAATTGCTCAACTTTGACTTCAAATTTCATCATGTTTGGCAATATAAAAAATCCAAAAAGTTATACAAAAGATAGTACCAACTCTATTCTATAGGAATCCGTTTCACTAGGTTTGTGTTTTCAATTTCTGTGAGAATTATGATTTTTTTTAATGTCCATTTTTCGGAACTTTTTACGACTATTTTCCGGCGCTCTATGACTTCACTATTTTAAATAAAACACATTAAATTATTCATAACTATATTTTATTAGTCATTAACAACAACAAGAACCTTTATTTCAGCTGCGATGTACGTAATTAAGTATGTCAGTGTGTATGACCCTTGTGTTAATGCACGATTTACGAATTCATGTTCATATCATGCAAAAGTCAGCAAAAAAGCTTGTCACAAATATGTAATGTATATATGTGCCTGTGTGTAAAGTATTATTACCTGACTACCTTAACATTTTTGGAGTAGGAATATCTTCCGGCTCGTAAGGTGCCGTTTGAAACTGGCACAAAATTATGATACGACCTGGTATTTTTTATTGTTATCGCATTATTGAATCAACATCATTACTCTTATCTAAAGACAGTAGGCATGTGTAATAAAACCTATAAGTACCCTATTTCAGACGTATTATAAGATGTGCCACTAGCATTTTCATGATTACCATCAAGAAAGTGGTGTACCACTTTTTTGGTTGACTGTACATAGTAAACGAGGGAATCAACAATCATCATTTTGTTGTTTATTACGTTTATAAATGTTGTCCGTGATAAAAAAAAACATTAACTTAAACAACTACTTTGAAACTTCTTGCTAACTTGTAGATTTCAAAAAATCATATCTCTTTCAAAAACCAATAACACAATATAAATAAAGATGATTTACAAAGAGCAAAGTAAGTTCTTCTCTTCTGTGTACTTTTCAGATCTTTAAACTTTGCCAAACATGGTTTTTTTTAACGTCATAAAAAGCAAATTCTACAAAAATGGTTTTGTAATTTACTGTTTTTTTAAGTTAGAAGAACTAAATTCGAAAATATTGTTAAAGTTTTCATTTAAAGACTATTTGAGCATGTTAATAAAAAAAAAAAAAAACTGTCTAGGCCAAGCGAGCAATCCAATAAAAGCTACTGAACATCACTGAACATTAGCAGAATAACATGACGTTTTAGAAGTTTGTCATACAATAAGTAATAAAAATATACATACTGTAATACATACATGTACAAGTACACATATTCAATAGTAAATTAACATATAATAAAAAAAAGTTAAAGCAATTTTCATCGACCTCAAAAATCGCTTATTTTTAAACTTCAGACCTATTGGCTGTTAGGCTGTTTAAAAATTAAACAACTACGGTTTTATGTAAAGCATACCTATATTATCATCCATGATTTTTTCCATACAAATCGGAAAGCATGCAGCGCATCCTCATTTGATGATTTCATATGGAATGGCCCAAAATTATTTCGAACATAATCGGCCCAGCCGTTTTTGAATAACTACGGAGCCCTACCCTGAGCATGGCCCGACATACTCTTGGCCGGTTTATTTTTATTATTAATGAGGAGTTTTTAACAATTACCTGCACCTGCCGCGTTCGGACTATAGTTAGGTAGTTTTGCGGAATCGCATATGAATATTTCTACGAGTAGGAAGAAATTTTCGATTGGTCTGTTATGGGCACCGTGCGTGGGGTTACCAAAAACGATGACAATGCTCGCTGCGGCTAAAATTTACGTTTCGCTTTAGACATGAGTTGTCAAACGCTGATATAAGGTTTTATATAGAACTTGCACGTATTTTTTATAATTTTTGAGATAAAAATAGAAAAATATGCCTGTAAATTGTATATATGATAACAAAACCATAATTGCGACTGTAAATGTCTTCAGTACATTTCGGTCTTATAGGCCTGTCAGCCTCCGTAGCCTAGTTGGGAGTGATTCTGCCTACGAAGCTGGAGATTCCGAGCTCAGATCCCGGCGAGGGCATTATTTGTGTGTCCGTGTATTTAAGTATCTATTATATATTACGTATATATAATCATTGCTTGGTACCCATATCGCAAGCCTTAATTGAGCTTACTGTGGGACTAGGTCGATTTGCATATAATGTGTGTTTATTTGTTGTTATTACAGACATGCAGGGATAAGAATACTTTTTCATCACACCTGGGTGCTTAGCCAAGTTGCCAATCGCTAGCGCCTGCTAGCGCAACGTAGTTTTCCCTCTTTGTCGCACTAATATGAAGGAGTGACAGAGAGGGAAAACGACGATGCGCTAGCAAGCGCTAGCGATTGGCAACTTGGCTAAGCATGCTGTTCGGTAAGTGCGCCAATGCGCTGCGGCGATGCGCGCCTTAGATGCGTCATTACACCATAGGGCTGTCAAGGATTTTCATACAACATTACGTCGCACCGAGATTTCTTTTATAAACATGATAAAAAGTCATCCTTGATTTTGAGAAATGGTTTAGACCATTTTAGAGTAGTTTTGTTAAAATATATTGTTTTATATACTTTTTTTGCCTCACAGGTGTGATGAAGAACATTGTGTGTGTCACGGGCGATACAAGAATTGTGAAATGAATTATAAATTCTTATTAACCGCCCTTAATACACAATGTACTAATAAGTTTGCTGAGTTAGAAAACGTTTATGAATAAGGGGTTTTTATGCATTTTAATATCTCCTGAGCACTAAAATACGCAGGTATCTTAAACAAGAACGGTGCCAAGTTACCTAAAAAGCTTTATCCAGCTTAAGCTGTTACTGTAATCATGGCGTTGGCGTACTGCCAGGAGTGGCGTACGCCGCACGCCATAAATCTCAGGAGCGCTTCGTCATGGCGTGTCCGCTATGAAGTATCATGTTGGATTGTGGAGTCATTTGAATTTGGAACGGTTAATAAATAGCATGGGACGTCAAATCGACCTAATCCTATACCTATGTAATAAGATTAATTGAAGCTTATCGGAGGTAATAAGTAACGACGTAAGTAGGATGGTTCGTTTGAAAAAAAACGTGACTAAAAGGACTTTCATGAAAACAAAATTTAACGCCATAAATTTTGTGTCTCTGAATAACTCAAAATTTTTATGAGCGAACTACAATACGAGCCTACATTTTTAAATTTGACGCCTTTTACGACCGCCAAAAGTTGCTGGACAGAGTACCCACTATAATAAGTATGAGGCACTTCATACTTATTATGGTATACTTAACATTCGTAACAAATTTAGTAAGGTCCGACCGAGACGATGGATTTTGTCTTGGCCGAGACCGAGACTAGTACAATTTAGTTCGCTGCCGAGAATCTCGGTCGGACCTTACAGTTTAGGCGATGGTGATTTTTGTTTTGATTAAGACCTTAACCATGTGTGCAATTTTTATGCAATCGACCTAGATACTATTGTACGGAGAACGTATACATTTTTAAGTGAAATACTTGAAACAGTTCGATTTCTGTCTTCGTCATCATCATGTCAGCCGAAAGACGTCCACTGCTAAACATAGGCCTCCCCCAAAGATTTCCTCAATGATCGGTCCTGTGTCACCCGCATCCAGCGGACTCCTGCGACCTTAACCAGGTCATCAGTCCACCTTGTGGGGGGGGCCTACCCACAAGGCTTCTTTCTTATCTCATCAGAATTTTGTTTGTGTGTTTTAACTATAACTCACATTCAAAGGAAATTAAATAGGAAGACGACCACGCACTGTATGAAAACCTTATAAATCGCGGACGGAAAGCTAGTTTTTAGTATGATTTAAAGTACGGAATCGAATTCAACTTGTTGCAAGTTTCAATATCAGCTTTTATCTTCGCAAAAGTCAAGTATATGATAACACTACGATGTATTGTTTACAAAGAAAAAGCATACACGTATGTAGGTCGTAGGTAGTGTAAAAGTTTACAATCTAATCTAGCGAGCCCTTCCCCATTTCTACTTTTAACTAATTTCTACTTTAGATAACTTGAACTGGGTCAGAGAGGGCGAGTTTTAACTAAGTTTGCTGAAAGGAACACATTATACCTTCCAGCTAATTAAATTAAGTTGCTGTTTTACGTGAGTGGGTATTAAATAAATAATGTAAGTAAGTATTTATCAAGAGTATAAGGTTTTTAATGGATTAACAATGTCATGGCTTACATTTTTCAGCTTAAATTACTACATGCCTGTTGTCCGTGTACTCGCATGTTTATAGTTGTAGGTACCTTGTAATAAGATGTACTTAAACAAAAATGAATTTATATTCAAGAAAAAATACCTCACACTACTAACTAGTGTTATTTATTGAAATTATGATAACATGAACGTCTTCATTTAGAAAACAAAATTAAGAACAGAACAATTTTATTATGCAATAGAATAGAATTTGCTAAAAATATTGTCTTAACCCTAAATTTAACAACGTTCAAAATATTTTACCAGCTTATTGTATTTCTATTCAGTACTAAGGATACTTAAACACACGATCGTCTTCTATCTCTGCCAAATTAAGGGTTAAAAGATTATAAAGTGGACAAAAAACATAGGTTGCTAGGTTCATTAGTTATGAGACAGAATAGACTAATAGGAGGTTTTTAATTAATAAGTTCAAGTTGTAGTACAGTGGATACACTTTTTATAGTACGTAAAATCGTACATATTAACCTAAAACTTTCACTTTTGAATTTAAGCTGATTTCCAAACGAACACCCTAAGAGTCTACTTTGAAATCCAAAACCTCACAGGCAACGGAAATATACTTATATTTTGCTAGGCTGTATATCTATATGTAATCTAACAGAATTCACATACGAGAAACTCCGTATAGGCGTATTTCGTTCCAGATCTGTTACGGTAAACAATAGCCATGAAATCTACGTTTGCGGTGTGTCGACCGATATCGTCACTGAAATGGACCCAACCTAACCACGAGCTGGCATTTACTACACGCTAGGGATACCGAGGTGGATTGAAACAGGAGAATTGAAAATACGACAGTTTTGCGGTATTGAGGGTACCGCGAATACTGAAATTTCGATTCGGGGATTGTCTCTGTCTTTCCAACGAAGGCGTAATTAGAGTGAAAGGGAAAAAACCCCGAAAACGGATTTCGAAGCTCGCGGTAGGGCCGAAGGACAGGGACTTTTGAACGGTGGAGCACTTGCTAAGTATATTTTTTTTTTGTATTTCATCATCCCAGCCATAAGACGTCCACTGCTGAACATAGGCCTCTCCTCTGGACCTCCACATGTACCGGTTAAATGCGACCTGCATCCAGCGTGTCCCAGTGACCTACACAAGGTCGACCATCTGCTCTGCGTGCAATGTGGCCTGCCCATTGCACTTCAGCTTACTAATCCGGAGGGCTATGTCAGTAACTTTAGTTCGCCTATGGATCTCCTCATTTCTGATTTGATCACGCAGAGAAACTCCGAGCATAGCCCTCTCCATAGCTCTTTGAGCGACTCTGAGTTTAGAGATGAGGCCGATGGCAAAGGACCACGTTTCGGCGCCGTAAGTCATCACTGGAAACACACATTGATTGTAGACTTTCGTCTTATATTTACCTAATTTAAAAGATCCTCGTCCATATTCTTGCTGAATTACAACACTTAACAGCTATGTATAGCTCGGTCGGTAATGACCCTGATGCCTGGCCACGACATTAGGCGACCGGCGGGGTGGGAAACCATACCTACGTGCGAGAACAAGTTCCGATCGGAAATAGTTTTAATTTTATAAAGAATCATTTTATTGACTTTGATACCGGCTCTCGCTCCAACTTATGGATTCGCTCACCGCCGGCCTTAGTCCAATGTCGTAGCCAGGCCATTGAGGTGAAGGTTCCGGGTTCCTGTCCTGACGAAGGCATTTATTTGTGTGTTTAACAAACAAATGTTTGTGACTTGGTCATGGTTGTTTTCAATGTATTTAAGTATTTGAGCCTATGTATCTATCTATTATACATATTAATCGTCTCTTCGTAGATATCCACAACACAAGCCTTAATGTAACTTAGTGTGAAGTTTCACAAGTTGATTTGTGTAAGATTTTCCCAAGTTTTTTTTATTTAACCGTTGGATTGGGAAATCTGTCAGCCTTTTTGACGTTGACTAGCCGTATAATTGTACATACTAGAATGCCTAAAATCGTGATAATGATAATCCTAAGAACTTGAACATAAATTAATTATAGTTTCGCCGCTGCGCTAATTCAAACTAAGACGGGACATTCCATTCACATTACATTTAAATATTTAGCAAGCTTACGGCAACGAGACTATTGAATATTAACTTTAGTAATACTCGCAGAAATTTCGCGTTGCCTAGGCAACTGGTCCTAGTTCCATTGGCAAATATTTCAAAACAATGCGGTCCGAGTATCGGTCCTGTATTTATTTTGCTACGAAGCTTTGAGCGGACTAGTATTATTTGAGCTGATTGAGTTATGACTGCAAGAGCGATACCTAAATAAACTTCATCATCATCATCATCATCAGCCTATGATAGTCCACTGCTGGACGTAAGCCTCTCCTATTAACTGTGCGTTAATAGGATGCGTTACGCATTAGGAGGTAAATAATGCCCATAATCACCACGCTGGGCAAGCGGATTGGCGATCGCAGTAATGTGTCTACTATGATGACGCTGGCTGCCCATCATCTATTTATCTTTTATCAAATAATGGTCAGTGACTGTCCAATCCCTTAGTCGACTCTTACGAGACCCGCAGGAGGAGTTGGGGTGGTGACAAATGTATTCTTACTGTAGTCCAACGGCCAATAGATACGGCCAATAAACTTATTTTTATAAACTTACTTTTATATTATCATGACGTTTCGGGCATGACGTTTACACCTGTAGCCGTTATTAAATATGATTTTATAAATATACAATTATACATATATTATATTGTAAAAAATATCAACTGTTTTTTATAGAAGACTGATGATGGGCAGCAGCATCATCATGGTGGACACATTGCTGCGATAGCCAATCCGCTTTTCCAGTGTGGCGATTATTGCCTTCTAATGCGTCTATACTCATTGTTACCAGGAGAGGCCTACGTCCAGCAGTGGGCTAAGATAGGCTGATTATGTGATCATGTGTGTTTTTTAGTTTTACTACTTGGTAAATATGACCACAGACCTTTAGAAGACCAGACATTAGATTTTATGGGCATATAAAAGCAATTTTAAGTACAAAGTAATTTACAACGCTACCGCTTAACTACATCAAATGTAGGAATGGATACTGTACAGTCAGACGACATTTTGCTTTGTGTCGGCCAGATAAGTTCTTAGTCACTTCAGTTTATGTCTCAGTAGGACTGATATATTGCATGTCAAGTGCCGCTAGAAATCATATGTTACACGATAGTCGATAAGTAAGTCAAGCAAGATATTCAGAGATCAGAACTTTTAGGCTCAAAACTATAACAGAAATTTTCGATTGAAGACTTGTAGTACTAAAATATAAATCGAAAAATAATTAATTGGCAAATAATTTACCTATATTTGAGTTTATTTTCTTAAATCAAATCATATTATTGTGAATATTTTTGAAGTATGTTTTCAAGTATGCTTTGTAAAATTAGGTTTTAAAGTCAGACTTCAAAGTAGTGATATAGTGACTGGTGGCTTATGATAATCCCGTTTTAGCCGAGGCCGTTTTACCCTGTTTTAGCGGGCTTTGGCTAAGGGTGCTCCGGACGAGGACCCTCTTAATGGGTATAAACATGTCGAGCAATCATCGACTTAAATACGTGAGTAACCCGGTTCGATAATATTGTAATATATTTGAGTCTCACTTTAGTTATAATTCTGAAATACTCCCGTTTTGCGTCCACTTATACGAGTATTCTTGTGAGAGCCTGACGGCAACAACGACAAACGATACACGGGATATTCATACTACTAGTGAAGTATTTGTAACGAATTCAAGCATTCGATCGAATACCGCAATGTACTGCAATCACAAACGACAGTCGCAAACGTTCTGTTTTACCCTGCGGTCAGTGTCCGTAACGCTGACACAATTCACTGACCATTCGTGCTCTTTATGCTGTTTCTAATAAAGTTCATATTTGCTCGAAGATTTATGCCTGTAGTGTCCTGAGGGAGGTTGGCTTAATTAAATGACCACCGGTAATACAACCGACATTGTTTTAGAAATACCAAATTGATAATACAGGCTCCATCAGTGGCCTATTTCACCATAATTACAATTGTGACAATTGTAAAATATCACTGTTACTGACGTCACAGGCCTCCGTAGGCCGCTTACTGTCAGACGGTCCATGTGCTTGTTTGCACATTAATGTTTCTCAGTGTTTATTATTATTAATTATATTATCGGTTAATAAGGTTATTTTACTAACGTTTTTTTATACTTTGACTGTCCAGGTAAAAGCAGAGGCTTTACTCCAGCCAGTGGATTGATATATCACAAAACTTCTACTTACATTTTTTAATATTTTACCTGTTAAAATGACAATAGTCAGAACAAAGATTTAAGGATTCACGAGCATTTAAATTGCAGCTGCAGACGAAATTGGACATTGAAAATTTAATGAATTCCCATTGGCCACGCCTGGTCCGTAATCGTTAAAATTGGTTCCTGGCGAATGGAGGCTCATTCGATACTTACCTTTATCGAATCTGTTTTATTTAGTTTAATATTTATTTATACTTTGGGCAGTGTGGCAGGCAGTAGGAATACATTTGTCGCCACCCCAACTCTTCCCGAGGGTGTCGTAAGAGTCGACTAAGGGATTGAAGTGTCACTGACCATTATTTGATATTGATGATGGGCAGCAGCGTCATCATAGCGGACACGCTACTGACCCTAAATCTAATTAATTATAGTTGATGTAAGACTGGTCCCACGATAAGCTCAATTAGGGCTTCTGGTGTGGGTACCAGGCGACAATATATATATAATAGATAGATACTAAAAAACATAGACAGCCGCGAGCGAGGAACGAATATTTGTCATAATTTAATACAAAAATAATGGTCTCACCGGGATTCGAACCCGTAGGCTGACAAATGCTATGGCCAATCCACTTACCCTATGGCGATTATAATAAATAAAAATGTACATTATATATTATTACAGGTTATGTAACAGACTTATAAGACGTTGGTATGCATATTTTTGCCCCTGCCTAGTTAACCTTACCTACAAATCAAGTTGATTTCTTGAAAGTACGAAGAACCCCTACGGAAATTGTTCAGCAAAATTGAACTCATTAAAAGCTTTTCGCTTACATAATTCACATGGAAACGTATTTGACCAGAAATTGACAGTCAGAATTAAAACGTGCCTAGGAAACGTGTTGTAAGAATCGACTAAGGGATTGAAGTGTCACTCACCTTTCGTTTATAGATGGGCAGCATAGAAGTGAGCGGGATAGAACGTAAGTTCGCGTTAATAACGTGGCAGCAGCTCATGATACGGCTATTGTAGCCGTACCCTAAGTTACGGCTATTGTACACTGAGAGAAAAAACAACCAGAATTCATGTTCGTTCAACTAAATTTTTGATTAAAATAGCGCCTACGTGCTCTTTGGTTCAAACTACAAGTTCGATTTTGTTAAGTGTAACTAGTACAATCAACAAGTTACTTGTCATTTTATTTCTACGTTAAAAGTAACTTGTTGATTCCATAAGCTACTTATCATGTTGTTTTAACAAGCTACTGTATCATGTTATTTGTACGTTAAGTGAAACTTGTAGATTTTACAAGCTACTGTATCATGTTATTTCTACGTTAAGTGAAACTTGTAGATTTTACAAGCTACTTACCATGTTGGTTCTACGTGAAGCGTAGCTTGTTAAATTTATCAACATTAGCTTGTTGGATTGTCTAGTTATTTCTACATTTCAAGGATGTACTGTCAACATGCCTACATTCAGATAATCTTGTTATTTTTACATGGCTGGCATATAATTTCAACATGCTCGGTTTGTTATTATAAATTACTTGAAATGTTGTTGTGACATGATTAGCTTGTTGAGTCAACATTAGCTTATTGGATTGTCTAGTTATTTCTACATTTCAAGAATGTACTGTCAACATGCCTACATTCAGATAATCTTGTTATTTTTACATGGCTGGCATATAATTTCAACATGCTCGGTTTGTTATTATAAATTACTTGAAATGTTGTTGTTACATGATTAGCTTGTTGAGTCAACATGCCTACATTTAGATGATCTTGTTATTTTTACATGGCTGGCATATAGGTTTAACATGCTCGGTTTGTTATTATAATTGGCTTTAAATGTTGTCGTAACATGATTAGCTTGTTGAGTCAACATAACTTGCTTGTTGAATCTATAATAAGCTTGTTGTTTTATCATGTTGTAGTTACAGTACGTGCTTGTTCTATCAACATTATTACTGTTAAGTCAACTTGTATCTTTATCTTGTTATTGCTACATTACATACATGTTGCATTCGCATTTTGTTTGTTGCACGGTCTTGCTGAATTTGCGATTATACCTACTTCTTAACGTATTCTAGTTTCGTTCTACTTTCAGACGGAAACCTAACGACAAAAAGAAAAAAATGTTCCTTATCGGTATTAGATTTTCAAGTGAAAGTAGAAAAAAACATAAAAATACGCGTATACAACCGCAAAATGAACAAGATGTTGTAACAATCAAAATATTTACGGAACAGACATGTAGTGTATGTTACAATAAAAAGATATACAAGTTGATTATAAATAAGTACAAACAAAAATGACAGAACAAACACAAACGTATCTGACAATGTATAGGTATATAATAAAAAAAGTGTGCGCAAGGAGATGGTCGTGGGCGAAAAGTGGGCGCTTCTGTATAAAATGACAGATTTTGTAAGTTGTTAGCAAGTTCAATCAGTATTCTGGACCAAAACAAATGCATTATTTTTGTCACGACCACGTTCTTTCTGCACACAGGTAAGCAATTAATAAATATGAAAAACAAAACATACATTTAAAGGTTTCATTTATTAAAATCAACTTTTAACAATTCAACGTATGTCAACTTAACACATTCGACACCGCGTACCCGACACTCGGGTTTTCGTAAACTTTAATCAGATGCCGGCGTACCCGGTAGTCGAGCAAGCTCTCCAAAAAACCCCAATACTGCAGAACCTTGGCCCCTTGTTCCTCGTTCATTATCAATTTACATTACCAGCAATGTACAAGGAAATAATATTCTTCGTTCAAAACCGGGTAATGTATAAAGAAAAACTTGTTCTTCATACATTACTAATTATTTTATCAGTTATATACAAAGAAAAAAATATTCTTCGTACAAAACCGGGTAATGTATAAAGATAAAACTTGTTCTTCGTACATCACCATTTATTTTGTCAGTTATGTACAAAAAAAAAAATATTTTTCGTAAATGAAAATTGAAAGAAACGGCTAATTTTCTCATAAAAAATACTCTCCTTTTTCCTGTTCTTGTTGAACCATAAACATATTTTTAGTGTTCCGTAGCGAAAATGGCAAAACGGAACCTTTATACTCGGTAACTATAATTTGACGGAAGCAAAAATATTATACATGTATTTTTAAGCGTGTACTGGCAAACTGGCAAAATAATTGTTAATGTACGAAAAACAAGTTATTCCTTATACATTACCCGGTTATGTAAGAAGAATATTTTTTTTTGTACAAAACTGACAAAATAATTAGTAATATCGACGCTTACCATGAACAACGCTGCATCTTTAGACAATATCTTGTCGTAATTTGAATTCTAATAATGAAGCACTAGAATTCCAATTGCAAGCGCGTTCTATATAATTGTAGTCCATCAACTAGCTATTTGCAATATAAATCCATCCCGGATTTCGCTACGCGAAGGCTTCCATGAGGGCTTTCCTTTTTTCTTCGACACTATTGAAGGCACCAAATACGGTAGCAACAGCAACGCAGCATTTGTTTCAGACTCTGGTTCAATATCTGAAATAAAATAAAAAAATAAGCAAATTTAAATTTCAATTATATCTTTGTTTTCTTTTTACCTCTTTGTTATCATGTCTGTCCATTTTACGGACAATTAAATAAAGTTTCTTCAAATTATGCAGATTATTTTATGACATTTTCATTAGCTTTTGAATTTGATTAATATCTGTGCAAACGGCCACCCTGAAGGTGGAAGCGAACAGTTAAACGTTACAAAAGTTCGCAATTCTGTAGTTCGTCATAATAAAGCGTGCAAATTTTTCACCGTTTCTTGAAGTTCGTAAAACGAAATAAAAGTGACTTACCAGTAATGGAATCTATGCAGTTCTGTATCGCTTGCTTTACGTCTTTGTCTTTCAACTGACTTAGCTTAAATTTAGCAGCTTTGACGATGCTTTTTTGCTGTAGAATTATATTTGAGTAGAGGAAATCCTTGTTGTCTTTATACATGTGATTAAAATCTTGTAAAATCTGTAATAAAAAATAATCAAATCAACAGGTAAAAATTTAAGTAGCCCTATCTTTTTATTACCATCAGGTGTAACGACAATGTCACGATCCACTGTATAATATAGGTATACGAGCCTAAAACGAATCTGCACTCTACAGTGGCTTAAATAATTATTTTAAGTGATCGAGATGACGGTTTTTTGATGTCGATTTGAAAGGTCGGTTCGACCTGCGGCAGGTTCTATTTTGAACTAGCTAAGTTCGCACCGTCCGCCGCGCGCAATTACCCGGCATCGGCATAACATCTTACAACTTATTTTGATCAGAAATATGTGACATTCCATCAGAAAAGGGCCCTTATGGAGGTTTCTAGTTACGGAGATATCGACGTTTTTGTAAAATCGTTCGAATTTATGCTAAATAGTAAAATATACGAATAGACGTGTAATTGTAGCTTGCTTTCAGTAGTGTACGTTAAGTATTTCTATAATAAAATTCACCTCAAAGTTTAGTAGAAAAGGGCCCTTATGCCAGAGCGCGTTCGAAAATATGAAAACTGTCGTTAAAAATGTTGTAATTACTTGCAACTTTTGCTTATAAGAAAGTTTATGTTATATAGGTACGATTCAATGACAATACCTACTTTGATACCTAATTAAAATATTACCCGATTTATTTAATTATTTTTAGTATTAGATAGCTTATTTAATGCAGATTTAGGATCTATGCGTAACTCAATACCTGCCATAAGGGCCCTTCTGTGATGGAACGTCACATATGAGCACGAAACTTGACAAACAAAAATGCATATCGGAGGGAACCTTTTCAAGATACTTACCAAGCGATAACCTTCAGGTAGTTTGAGAGCCGGATACAAGTTCAAATATTCTTCGACTGTTCCAGAATTTGATTGCAGTGACGATAATCTAACTTTTGTGGTAGCTTCCCAATTAACCTCAAGTAAGTGCCATGGATCTACACAGTTTCTTAACCAGTGCAGATTTTCTTCTACTTCAGGCTCTTCTGTTAAAAAAAACATAATTTAAAAGTTTATTCAATATTTACCATCAACCTATTTTAGGGTAGGTACCTCCCATACATAAAAAAATACTGTTACACCAACTCACTGCCAAATGACATATATAGAGACACTTCATGAAAGTGGTTTTATAATTAATTAACAAAAGCAACTTTCGATAATTAACAGCAGTTTACAGAATAAGTACTAAATCTTAGGTTATGGCGATGTAAGTTTATGACGAAATAAATAATAAGTATGATAAATATGCTGTTGCGAGTACATTTAAATGGAAACTAACAATATATTTATATTTGTAACTCACCTTAAAATAAGTAACGTTATCCGAAGCGACGCCAGGTAATGGAATGTATTTGACGAATGACGAGTGACTCAAGATAGTGAGTGATACCAGCTCACAAAAAAATGAATCCCTGAATGGGGAATAATTAAATCATCTTTGGGAATAATACTGCAATTTCTCACAGACAACGATATGTCATGACTGTCATAATTTTAGCTCTAGTGCATCATTAATTATAAGAACTCAAAACTCATTAAAAACCGATGAAAACCTCGGGGACCACCTTAACTCGGTACGTGTGAAATTCCGGAGCGAATATTTCCAAAGCCATTAACTTTATCAAAAAATGTTTTTTAGATAACCCCTATTACTTTTAAAATACCTATCCAATGATACCTCACACTATAGGGTTGAAACGAAAAAAAATCATCCCCTAACTTACATGAATGGGAAGTACCCTGCAACATTTTTTTTTCGTTTTTCGACGCGACACTTTATCGGCGTGATTGATATTTATAATCGTACCAAATTACAGCTTTCTAGTACTAGCGGTTTCTGAGATAATCCGCGGACTGACGGACGGACGGACAGAGCGAAACTACAGGGTGGAAAAATCGAATGCCATATGGATGACAACTACCTTAAATATTGTAAATAGCACATTTTGTGTAAGGGAGACTTTCCTTTGTTTTTAAAAACAATAAATACTGCATTTAAGGATTTATGAAAAATCGCTTGCCTCAGAAAAGGTAATTGTTAGTTTCCATGGCCTTCCGTTATTCTGATTGTATTTGTTATTTAGCGAAAAATTAACCTTATCAGTTATCCTTCCAATCTGCATCATAAAATACAGCACATAATTTTTTGTCACATTTGACCGGTTCGAATCCCGACTGAGGCAAGCGATTTTTCATAAATCCTTCAATTAAGTATTTATTGTTTTTAAAAATAAAGGAAAGTCTCCCTTACACAAAATGTGCTATTTACAATATTTAAGGTAGTTGCCATCCATGTGGCTTCGATTTTTCCACCCTGTATAAGGGTTCCTAGTTGACTATGGAACCCTAATAAAAATGGACGGGCAAAATTTTTTCAAAAACAACGTAGGTATGGAGCTTGACCATAAAAAAGAGGCGATGTCATACACTCTTTTACCACACAACTTTTGGTGTAAATCTAGTTTATGATGGGTATTATAATTACCACATAAGACGTCTCTTACTTCTAAGCGCTCTTTATTAAGAATGTCGAATTGTAGTTTTGAACATTATTTGCTGACTGATTTTTGCATCAAATTACCCTGTCATATTTTTTTATTTTAATATGGCAACACCGTAGCGTCTCTGCGCTGTATTTTAACATTATAATGTTGAAACAACAAGATAAGATGTATTTAGGTAGGTTTGTGAAGCGTCGTCACGTGACCGGTGTTATGTAGCATCAACTAGTTTGGCACGCTTAGCTTATTCTGTCTACAAGATAAGGAGGACTAGCGCGAAAACTGAAATTTGAAAAAGCGGCTTTTGGCCTTTGAAAGTGAGATAATTTTTACATGCTTTTGAGTTTAAATGTGTACTTATAAAATTAACAATATATGATACCGAGTTTACTTTTGTTGAAAGTATTTACCTAAATGCTATTAATTTCTTTTAACTTTAATGTGCCCGAGCCTAATAGGTAATAATTATAGTCTGGTCGAAAAAATAAGCTATATCTATCTTTTCGGAGTTTTTGGTACTAGCGAGAGAAAAAGAAAAGATGATTGCTGATTACGCCCCAATTACCATAGGTTCTGGTTAAGTTATAAACTTTCGACTTTAATAGTTTCAAACTTACAAAACTTTCTAATTAAACTTTCTACGTAGTTGATCAAAAAATATTTAATAATTTTAATTTTATTTCAAATTCAGGAATATGCAAGTCAGTCAGTTTGATTTAGCTTACAAACGTAGGGTAAGATGGTTGACACTGGATCACTCCATTTTTAAGCGGTCATATTATCTCCGTAAGTAACGATGATATATATAACGGCGTCGGGCCGGTTTTATATCAGGTCCGGCCGAGCTATAAGGGGAGATGGTTTAGCTATCTAACTTCTAGTCACTCATTACTAACTGTACTCAGAATACTGAACTGAATCTACGCACTTATGCGTGTAGGCATGGACTCATAATGAAAACACAACATGAATTAAGATCTTTTTTATTACTACTCTGGTTCGCAAGAGTTAAACCACAACATGAGAAGAACCAGGAAGAAACTCAGCGGGTTGAATGTTTTAATCTTTTCAAATCATTGGTAATTACAATTTTAGATCATTACAATAGGTAAACTCTTGAAACACGATTAATGGAAACACTAATTAGAAAACGACTGGAGAGTTCTAAGTTTGAGTCCATGCTTCACCAACTTCAAAACACAAGAAATAACGTCTTTCGCCGGGATGCTAGGAAAGAACGATCTGAATCTGAATCTAACGAACTATTGAATCTAGTCAAACTCCTCTTACTCTGGAGTGCTCTTAATCAAATCTATTCGCGGTCTCAAGATAGACTGACTTAAGGGAAGGAATGATCATAATCAGAATCTATTCCAAGGCTAAAGCAAGAATCAATCTTTCGTAGTCTAGGACGGGAATCAGAATGAATTGACTTTCCAATGTCTAAAGCAAGAATGACTTCTTTCTAAGTCTAACGCGCGAATGCAAATGCATCATGAAAACAGCGCTAATGACCTTTTATACTGTCAGATCATAAACTACCTGCTTCACAGGCGGGTAGATCTCAACCGGATTTTATTATCTACCTGCATGGACCAAAGCAAAGACCACTCCAAGCAATACATTGCTTATCGTTTTCTAGATTTAGTAACTCTTAGCAAATTAATTGTAAACATTGCAAACAAAACTGTTCTCATTGTAAATAACACAATTCTGGCGTTCGATGACTCGACGTGCCGTACAGGTCTGCGCCAACTGAAGCGCGACTCCGACATATATTATAAATAATGTTTGGACTATAGCATAAATAATTTATCTAGGATTTAATAGGTTATTCATAAAGTTTCAAACTATGAACCATTTGGAGAAAGAAACTCATTTAGAGAAAAATTTAAATTGATCTAGTGTGCAACAGGGGTGGCTTGCACTGAGTCACCCAGTAGTCTACAGTAAATCAAATATGAATGATAACCGAGAATATAAGATGGGATTAGGGTATGTATATGCAACATTAACCCATAATTTTCCTAAAAATGTACAAGTATTCAAAAGGTAAAAAGTAAATAGATTTAAAAGATATTTAAGTTAAAAAATATTGAATTTTGTTTATTACAAATTCCTTATTATAACATTTTGAGACACTTTCATTGTTACCCGCATGTGCAAAACGTTTCTATAGAAAGCCTTAACCTTAAGCTTCAACTCTTTATTTCCAAAAAAATATTTTCTGGTTCATGATTCCTTTGTACCCCTTTGGTCCACTGTTCACCCCTGTTACTTGATTCACTGTTAACCCCGACTTTGAATATAAATTAATCGTCTAAAAGTCGTTTATTGAATATGTACACAAAAAGACAATAAAAGATAACTGACCAAATTTTGGGAATACTCACTAAACTTAAAAAATCTCAAGCAACATTCTGCGCGACGAATATACTTGAACCAGCTTACTGGCTATTCTGTTCACATTATTGAATTGGTATTAAGTAAGTAAAAACATAGAGCCAGTGGGCATATTTTGTGCCTAAATAGGCTTTAAGAATACCTTTCTTCTTCTCAGAATTTGCGATAATTACTGTGTACATCCGACCCACTGTCAACCAACTTACCCTACCTATTAGTAAGTTGTTTATTTTAACAACCTGTAATATTCTATTAACAAGATAGCATTTGACAAGTTATGTAATGTACTTTCAGCAACACGTAACTGTTTGTTTTAACAACCTGTAATATTCTATTAACAAGATAGCATTTAACAAGTTATGTAATGTACTTTCAGCAACACGGAACTGTTTATTTTAATAACCTGTAATATTCTATTAACAAGATAGCATTTAACAAGTTATGTAATGTACTTTCAGCAACACGCAAATGT
The DNA here is from genome assembly GCA_025490895.1 of Thaumatotibia leucotreta. Classification (NCBI taxonomy): domain Eukaryota; kingdom Metazoa; phylum Arthropoda; class Insecta; order Lepidoptera; family Tortricidae; genus Thaumatotibia; species Thaumatotibia leucotreta. The sequence goes on along the minus strand of JALPQI010011300.1, from coordinate 3,703 downwards.
TTATTTTAACAACCTGTAATATTCTATTAACAAGATAGCATTTAACAAGTTATGTAATGTACTTTCAGCAACACGTAACTGTTTATTTTAACAACCTGTAATATTCTATTAACAAGATAGCATTTAACAAGTTATGTAATGTACTTTCAGCAACACGCAACTGTTTATTTTAACAACCTGTAATATTCTATTAACAAGATAGCATTTAACAAGTTAGTCATGTGCTTTCAGCAACATGTAACTGTTTATTTTAACAACCTGTAATATTGTTTTAACAAGATAGTATTTAACAAGTTATGTAATGTACTTTCAACTACATGTACTGTTTATTTTAACAACCTGTAATATTGTTTTAACAAGATAGTATTTAACAAGTTAGGTAATGTACTTTCAACTACATGTACTGTTTATTTTAACAACCCGTTATATTATTTTAACAAGATAGCATTTAACAAGTTACGTAATGTAATTTCAGCAATATATACTATTGAAATAGTCAAACAATATTTTTAGTTCAACATGACACCAGGTTGTAATTGTTACAAGTTTAAGTTTTATTTGAATCAACAAGTCGATTTTATAAAAACAACATGTCTCATATTGTTTTGAACATATGTTTGGTTGATTCAATCAAATATCTTTCAACAAGTTTCACCTTGTTGTTCGTACAAATTCGACTTGTGTCATCAATATTGTGATTGATTCCGTTTACTAAAATAATTTTGTTTCAAACGGATAACCACGCAACAAGTCGACTTTGTTAAATTCACATGGCATTTTTCTCTCAGTGTAGCCGTACCATAAGTTACGGCTATTCGATTCGATATTTTCTCGCATACGATTTCATCGTAAACGGGACGGCCATTCACACTGTGTGTGTGTTTTCACGTATGCGGTCTCCCCGGCTGCCTACCCCGCGCTCTGCTCGTATACGAGAAATAAGTTTGTCCGTGTAAACGAACTAATGTATACAAAAGCGCTGAGCATCGTGTTCGATAAAATCGTTCCGAGAATCTCGCATTCTCGGTGCTAAGGGTATACGGTAAAAAATACCCAAATACGAGATTTTCTCGTACAGACGCCATGTGATCGATTTTCAAAGTTGCCATACAAATTTTGCTGCTACTACGATATTCGATAAAATCTCGTAGATGATAAACGGAAAAATGACGCGGTGTGAACGTAGCCTAAGGCTAGATTCACACGGAGTATGTTTTTCCCGTGTACCGTATTCGAGATTTTCTCGAACGTCTTAGTGATAATAGACTCTATGTAGTACCGTTCAAACGCATTCTCAAATACGGTACGCGGGATCCGTGTGAACGTTATTATTTAAAGCCTATTGTCACTACGACGTTCGAGAAAATCTCGAATACGGTATAAGCCCCATTTAGACGGTGCGAGTTTCTCGCCTCGACCCTGCAATTATCGCAGCACGAGAAAAAGTGTCGTATCATGTAAACTATTTGTATGATATCGCACGATAATTGCCTCGCCTGTGATGATTGGACATATCCGTCTAAACAAGATCTGAATGCGAGAATCGTATTTCGAGTTCATGCATGTACTCGTTTAAGGAGCTCTCTCAATTCCTCATTAACCCCAAAATCAGACCTTGAAGTTATTTCATAAAACGCTAATGATAAAAGTCTGAAATCAGATGAAAGAGATAGAATTGGACTTCTTTCTAAAAATATATACTTTACTCCGGGGCAAAGACTTCTGTTATATAAGTCGCAAGTCAGACCCCATATGGAGTATTGCTGTCACCTCTGGGCAGGAGCACCTGTATACCAGCTTGCACCCTTTGACTCGGTTCAGAGACGAGCTGTCCGAATAGTCGACGATCCCAGACTCACAGGCGGTATTGAACCCTTAAGTCTAAGGAGAGACTTCGCCTCCTTATGTGTGTTCTATCGTCTGTACAATGGGTTGTGCTCTGAAGAACTGTTCGACATGATGCCAACGTCCACTTTTCATCATCGCACCGCTCGCCACCGACTGGGCGCTCATCCTCACACCTTGCAACCCAAATGGTCGCGCACCGTGCGGTTTCAGAGGAACTTCCTCCCGCGGACGGTCCGTCTGTGGAATGAGCTCCCTGCCGAGGTTTTCCCGTTGGACTACAGTATGGGGTTCTTCAAAAGAGGAGTGTATAAGTTCTTATTGGGTCGGCAACGCGCATGTGACACCCCTGGGGTTGCAAGCGCCCATAGGCTACGGTGACTGCTTTCCATCAGGCGGGCCGTATGCTTGTTTGCCACCGACGTGGTATAAAAAAAATATATATATATATATATATATCTATTCTATTTCAGATAAAAAAGGCATTAACAAAATCGGTTTAGTAATGACGATAATATATTAAACATTTAAGAAATACATATTTATATTACATTCGTACGAAATGAAAACTCTCCTTTTGAGATATTGAAGTAGTTTGTATAACAGTATGCTGGTAATGATAAGATAAGCAACTAATCACGTTGTAAGTTGACAGGTAAATCTCGTATGAAAATCGGTTCGCACCGATTCGTGCGATACTCGCACGTTCGTGAAAAAATGTCATACGAGAATGCGTTTAGAAGAGTCGAGAAATCGTAAGCAAATATCTCGCTAGAATGCAGCTCCCCATGTAAACGATTTCGCCTGGCGATAATCTCCGTACGAGTATCGAACGACATAATCGTAGGCGAGTTTTTATTTCTCGCATGAATGTAAACATTTTTATACGATACTCGCCTGTCGATTATCGCATATGATAATGTCATACGATTTCTCGCCCCAAATCATGCGAGAAACTCGCACCGTCTAAATGGGCCTTAACGTTACTGATACTTGCAAATTCGTGGTACGGCTACTGTTGTCTAACGTCCCAAATTGTTCAGCGTTATGTCACGTATCATTGTCAGAATGCGGCGTACACGATCTGCTACCAAATTGATCGCAGACGTTAGGAGATTGATGCCACGGGCTATGTCCGTGTATTCTCAGTGTTCAATAATAATTTATGTACTGCTGGACATACATATAAATACAATTTTAGACCTTATGCTGCAGGCATAAGTGAACACGCGACTTAAGTTAGAGTGTTTCTTTTTTTTGCAATTTTGTAGGATGTCTGAAAATTACACGTTAATAATGTCACATATACATATTATGAGAGGGTGCATAAAAAGAAAACTACACAGGTGCTAGCTTTACGGCCTCGTTAAATGATTGTAGCGTGGTTTAGCATGTCAAGGATTATATGTAGTTTTAAACAGGATTAGCTCAATTTAGAAATAGTGTTTTCCCGTTTGATGTGGTTACTGTTAATTACTCGTATTACACAATGTTGACTAGTAATTATAAGGCTTCATACGCCCATTACAAACGAGTGTTTATTAGTATTATTACAGTGTGGTCTGTGGTTGAAGTCCTTTAATATATATTATTACACAAATTTAGAGCTTCAGGTACAGTTGCCACCATAATATATTTCGCCAGGTTGTAATATAATAGTAGATTACATGCCAAGGCTGTTTAAGTGGGAAATGTCTCGGATGACGTGTATACATAGGCCGAGGCGAAGCCGACGCCAACAAACTATGTGATCCGAGGCTTTCCCATGTAATGGCCGAGGTGTGTGTAGGTATACTATTTTTCTGCTCAGCGGAACCGGCAGGCGGCAACTTAATTAAGCGCAGCGGTCGGCAAAGTC
>JALPQI010011299.1:0-41000 GCA_025490895.1 Thaumatotibia leucotreta | reverse complement strand
GGATGGAATCCTATACTGAACATGGCCCGGCACAACATGCTTTTTTTTAAACATTTTATATTATCCTTGGTGCAGTTTTCTTGCACTTATTAATATTGATTGGAATCATTATCTAAATATGATGCTTAGTGTTCCTTATGGAAAGGGTGGAAATTGAAATGTTACAGCTTCTATTTTAACGGTTCTTTGTAGATAGGGGTTGATTTTTTGATTGGATTAGGTCCTTTGATTAGTGAACTCTTCCGACAAGACTATCTAAACCCTTTTGGCAGAATATTCAAATTTGATATTGGTGCATAGATTGTGCTTTTTATTCAATATTAAACTATGCAAATCATCTATCCGAATAACCTTACGAGTATATTCATGATTCATGATCATGATCAATAGGTAGGAGGACTCATAAAGGTGGGTCTAAGGGTGGAATTCTATCCCCACTCTGCGAAATTTATTCGCAAAGGTGCATTCAGACCAAACGATCATTCGCTATTCTATCCCCCCATTCAACGAAATTCGATCGTTACACAAAACGTAATTCGTTGATTTCGTAGAGTAGGGGATAGAATAGCGAATGCTCGTTTGATCTGAATGGACTTTTACACAAAACGTAATCGTCAAAATTAGTTGATTTCGTATAGTGGGGGATAGAACGAGCATTCGCTCGTTTGGTGTAAACCTACGTTAAAGTAAATTAATATCTATAAATTAATTTAATATTTTTGTGCAACGGTATTCCCGAAATAGTGATTAATCCTAATTTTTGTTCTCGCTCTAGCACTCAGTAGTACACAGGCCATAATCAAAACTTTTTGGTTTTAGAACGTAATTAAACTTAATAGACATGCCTAACCGAACTTATTTTTTCCAAAATGTTACCTGACTTAATACCTATAGGACTTGTAATGTATGTCTACTTAAACATTAGTAATAAAATTATAATATTGAGAGTATGCAGAAAGTAAATAGATTAAGGTGTATTTAGTGTGCATATGATTATGCAGGTTCTCTAGTTTTTTCGTCAATGAAACCGACTTCCTATTTATATATTGCGCAGACCGCTAGCTGATTTGTTATTAAGCAAGCTAAATGCGAAGTAGTCAATTTATATGCTCGCTCTGTATGTGGAGTAAGGCAGATAAGCAGGCTGAGGCAGCGCTTGGCAGAGGTCAGTATTGACGTCAATGGAATCACGTGGTCTCAGCGCGCAGGCGCGGCTCGAGCATCCTGCGCGGACGCACACATGCCTCCTTCCTGCTATTTAGTTGTTAATTACTGTATAATTAACATAATAGTTAGTGGTATTTTTAGATTAGGATGCAAACGAAATGAGAGATTATGAGAAAGATAAGGATCCTAAATGATTTATGCATACGTTTTATTCGTTTCGCAAGTGCGTTACTAGTTTGACATATAGGAGTACATCGATTGTAAACTCTACAGACATTTGTATTGGGTAGGCACGCGAAAATCGGTTGGTGCGAAACTTACAAATCAGTATCAAGATATATGAGTACCTACCAATTAGCAGCCCCTAAAGATTCCTTCTGACGACTGAACGCCCCTATCAGACGAGACTGTTCTTTCTCAAGATCATTAGGATCTGAGATATACCTACAGATGATTATATAAACACCCTGGGAGCTTTAAAAAAAACTTTGTATCGACGAAGCCGAAGATAATCAATGCCGTTGAATATTGCGCTGTGATAAATAACGTACAGTATCTTAATGTTAGGGCTATTAAATGATCAATAGGGCATCAGTCACACCTAAATTTCATTGGCTTTAACCCATTTCAGTGACAGAATGGCGTAAGGCATTCAAGTGACAGAATAAGTTTCAAAATAAGGTGGTAAATAAATATTACCATTCCCATTTAAAAGGATGAATAAGAGTAATAATTTTCATTGGCTTTAAACCATTTCAGTGACAGAATGGCGTAAGCTATTCAACTGACAGAATAAGTTTCAAAATAAGGTGGTAAATATTACCATTGCCATTTCAAAGGATGAACAAGAGTAATAATAAGGTCCTGATTAGGGCTCACGGTACACGTGTAACCCGCCAAACCGGATACCCGTGTTCTTAAGCCCGACGGTACTAAGAACCCGAATTACACGAACCCGCCGGGTACCCGTGTCCGTGTCCAATACACGGATACCGTTTACACGAAACCGCGTGCTACCCGGGTACTTAAGACCGAACCGAACGGGTTCGAAATAATTTGAGCAAATGCAAATAAGGTCTATTATTGAATGTAACCTGCGGCTTCGTTCGACACTACAAAACAAACGTGTTCAGGAAAGGTCAGTTTTTTGTTTTTATAAATTTCGACTTTATCTGTTACGCAATAAGGTCTATTTGACACAATTAGCCTTCCGCTTATCTATCCATTTGTACTATAGCTCTTAAGTCTCACGACCCATCCTTCGGTACATAACTTTACCCTTAAAAAGCAGACTTTCTATGCATACACGGCTTCTCGTCAAGGACGTCCCCGAACCCGCGGGTAATTAAAGTCCGTGTAAATAATACCCGTGTACCCGTGTACCCGTGCAGACGGATATTATTTACACGGACTTTAATTACCCGTGTAAATCGGGTCAGAAACCCGTGTACGTGTAACACGAACACGGGTATGAGAAACGTTGACACGAAACCCGGACACGACCGCGAGCCCTACTCCTGATACATACATACATTTTTTTTTTGTTACACTCATCATCCTTGATGTTGTTCTCCACTCAGGGATCGGAACCGGTTTTTTAGAAAAACCTCGAAATTGCTCAATATTTTAAAATGTTTTATACTCTTTATATAGTACTCAATATTTTATGTAATTATTAACATTGTATTTTTGAATTACTCCATTAACAATCAAATTATATACCGAAGAACGAAAAAGAACGGAATTCGAACCGTTCTTTTGTATGGAGAAAAAACCAGTATCCGATCCCTGTCTCCACTATCATGATCAGCTAGGTTGTACATTGGATTGTCATCGAAGTTATAGGTAATTTAAGTAGGTTTGTATGCTAATTGTTGTAGCTCTATCGAAAACTGTGAAGTAGGTCAAATATAAGTTCTAAGATTAAATAATAAATAGACTAAACGAGAGACAGTTACGTAAATCAATATCAATTCAATACCTATGGCTAAAAGACACGAGGAGTTACCTCAAGTCAATCAACTTGGACAGATTCCAGATCAAACTCAATAAGACCCTCGTTATTAGAGCTCCATTTGAATAAAAACCGGCTAAGATTAATTAAGTATATCGCATCGTGTTCCGCAGTTGGTCCATCATAATAATAAACGGGTTAAGAAAAGGGTTTTATTCTAGGGTTAGAAATGTTAGAATACATGTTTCATAGTCAGGTCATACATATTTGTTTGTAAATAATAGGGAGCCTGTATTTTCACAGCACAAATTTCGTCTTAAGAAGGAACATGTATTGTTTTGGGCGTGATTGTTATTGAAAAATGGCCTAAATGATTTAATGACAATGAAAATAGTTTATTTACCAAGTTAACCACTAAAATAATTGAGACCCTGCGTCCTGCGCTAGGAAACCCTGTGTTACAGGACCCAGTTTCATCGATGTTATATGATATTTAGATTAGAGCCCATATTTTTTCATATAGCGGGCTGGCAATCTCTACCAGCTAACTATGGAGCCTAACACAGACAAGTAGACCAGACATGCTATTCCGAAAAAAAAACAGGTAATAAAAATAACGTTATACGTATAAAATGTATAGGTACCCTAACTACCTTAATACCTATTGAAATAAAGTTACCGTTAGTACCCGTACAATAGATATGACTATCTCAGAATTCAATTACTTATCAATATCCTTATCAATAATGAGGTAATAATGCCATTAACGAGTCTGATGGGTTTTATGGGTGGCTCCTTTGGAACAATTAAACTCAGATAAGTTTAATTGCTACCTTTAACCTTCACACTGCGAGTATTTATGCTTTCTTTGCTTGCGCGTTGGGGCCCCCAGTGTTTACATGGTGGGAACCTCGTTTATTTTGCCCATTCATTAAAGAGATCCTAAGTAAAAAAAATATATTTTAATGGACATTATTTTTCAAAGTTGTCCTTCCCCCACTTTTTTGTAACATGTAGTATGTGATTTCTAAGCATTTACACGTCATTGATTCTAAGTATGAACTTTTAACAGTTATTTATTAATCCTTATTAATATGAGGGTCAGACTCACCATTTTTTCGGTAGCCTTAACGTCATAGATATAAGGGTCATTTCTAAACTGTCAAAAGTTTATTCTTAGGAATCTCAGACTATAGGTATTTTTATATGATTTCTACTCAGAATCGTGAGCTCTTTCTAAGCATTTTATCTTATTGGCGCCGATACAGTTCGAGCCATTGGGATCTTTTATGTAAAGACTAAACTTTTGTATGAAATCCTGGTGTTAAAAGCTTAGAATCTAGAATAATAGTCTCGTCGTTGGAAAATTTATATTAAAAAACGCCTACCGAGCGAGCGTTGGTAACAATGTAACATTCCGGCTTCTATTGTCGATCTACAGAGGCAACATTGCAACTTTACAAAAAATAGGCGCTGCCGCTGTGGACTGCACAACTTCTTCAATCCCTGAAACTTTTTTTAAAGAGTTCTAAAAGTAGGTATACTTTCGAACTAAGAACGTGAGATAATATTACCATTCTATTCTAATTTCAAATATCGGTGAAATAAATTGAGTCAAGATTTGAATTACTTACGGGCCGCCATGGTGTATAGCTGCCATAATAGGATTACGATCCGAGTGGAAAGGACTACCCTGTAGGGCTCTTTAATTTAAATAAGATTCTAAAGAGTAGGCAGCGCGCGTGTGACTATTTTGGAGTTGCAGGCGTCTATTACAATTAGCTTGTCATCAGGCTACACATAAAACTGAACATTGGCTGGTGGGGAAATTTTAAGTGCTATGATATTTCAATGAGTTTAAAATTCTCAAATATTTAATAAAAAAAAGTATCAATGAGGAAAACCCCGAAATTACCGGAGTTTTTATTTTGGATTACCGTGCCCTGGCTAGAGTCCAAATCTCAGGGAAACCCATTACTTTCGGCTCTGGTATTTCCCGGGCCCAAACCCTTTTTTTAAGATTTTCAATATTTCTCAAATAATTGCCGTTAGTTGTAACTTGTAACTCAAATCATGGGAATAGCCATGAATAATTTGGGTGTTGATCTGTTGATATGTATTTACGTCCTTCTAAAATGTAATCTGTGTCGGTGGAAACGTAGTTTGATTAATGTATTTGTGTATCAAATCAAATGTAATTTAGGCTAAGCTAGTACCTGAGCCGTAGGCCCTGCTCGGAGTCACGTAGACCCTCTACCAAGTGACGTGTCGCGTGCCCTCTAATAACTGAAGGATTTATGCAATACCATGCCAAAGCCCTTTTATATGTAATAGTTATTTAAAAAGGTAACTACTTTAGTTCAAATGCCAACATAATCATAATAATCAGAAAATTATACAAGTGCAACCAAGGCATTATTGCAACATTTATAAAAAAATATCATGAGACAATAAATAAAAACAGGTTCCGAAAAGTTAAAGGAATTAAGTAATGTTCGTCGGCGCTGTTGTCATTATCGTAAAAGTAGGTAATATTTTTTGTTAATTTATATAAATCTGTCTTTATATTGCCACGCTTCAGAAAGGCGTCTCTCAGTAGTCACTAGTCCCGTTGTTTTTAAAGATAGGGCTGCATCACTAGCACCTTCCTGAAGCCGTTCAAATAAATATGTATGTAGGTGAGCATTTCTCATAAAGTTTGTACATTTGGATCACGTCTTGGATATTGATAACAATTGGTTGGCTGGTAGAGTCAATGATGCTGAGCTAGATCCGCCATATTTCCCAAAATGTTGTTATGAAACAATCCTTTTTTGTTACCAAAAAGGTATAGGAGTCTGGTAACAAAAAAGGAAACTTCGATACCAACTTTCTGAGACATTTTGGGAAATGTGGTGGATTTGCTAGTCATTGACTCTACCAACCTACCTTGGTAGGCTATTATCAATATCGAAGACGTGAAACTAACGTATAAACATTTTGAGAAATACTAAAATAGTTAAAATCCCCGACGTTTAGTTTCTTGTGAAAATACATTTAAACATGTTAGAAGATAAAATGATTCCTAGGGATTACCCTGACATATAAAGTATGATTTACCCGAAGGCTTTTTAAAACTATGACTACAGGGCACCCCCGGAAGTCTCTAACATATTTAAGACATGATTTAAACCTACTACATAGCACCATCCATATCTCATGCGTCAGCTAACGAGTTAATGACTACTCATTATGCGCCATTAGTGGTAATATGATCAAAATTGCGGACCAATATTAGGGCAGTGATTTTTTTATTATTGCCGGTCTCATTAATGTCGATAGTCATTAGTTATAAATACAAAGTTGGGCCGGCGTACGTGACAGGACGAACTGTGTCACTTCGTTAATTGGAGAATGCTGTTTAGGTAACCGGGGTTACTAATTGATTCTTAATTATACCAATCCGAACGGTATTTGGTTATAGTTTTCCTTATAAAACCGTACTTGATGTGATTCGAACAAAATAAAATGTTAAATATGTACATTTATACTGTTATTAATATGGTACCTATTCAATTAATTGTATCTAAAAAATCTTTTTTTTGTAGGTAGGTACGTTACTTTTTGTTCGCAGGTACTTGGCAAACCGGTCCTATCCGCATCCTTGTCAAATGACCACCGTCTTGAACTCTTTGGGTATAACAGATAATCATCGCTAGTATCGCCACCTTCCTTATTACATAGCACATAAATAACATTACCGACCAATAAATTAGGCATTAACGATTCTTTGAATCCCATTATACGGTCAATCACTTGGAAAATTGTACCGGATGATGGGTGGTATCAATGATCGCGCCGTCGCATCGTCGCTTCCGTTCTGGTCGTTTCGATTTCCATCCAATTTCCAGAGTCTACGAGTGAGGTGGTTGACGCAGGCGCAAGCACAGGACAAAGGGCAACGCTTCGCCGGCGCAGACGGCGGGGTAAACGCTCCGCCCGGAGACGATGCATTATTCAGCCCTGCATTGACGGCTCACCAGCCGATTCCATTTGTTTTCATCAATCTCGACGGGCGATTTGCAATGTTTATAGTAAGAAATGCGGGGTTTTTAAGGAAAAGTTTTCTTAAATTGTAAAGAATTCATAAGAATGCAGTTTTCGTTCTAAGAAGTGGGTAAGCACGTAAAACAATTTCTCGGGAAGGAAACTCATACTAGGCCCAATAAGCATCCGTACAGTCAACTCTTGATTTTAAAATGCTTTATGTATAGGTACTTCAAAATATTTCTGCAGTAGATTGTTAAATAAATAGTGACATGTCTAGAATATTTATTTAGCAATTCGGGGTCCATACAGAAATCTATCCGCTCCTTCTGCTCAGGAGGGTATAGCACTGATATATTGATGATGTTCAATAGGTTCAGTGCACTCATTGTTCTATGATATTAAAATATAAAATGCAGGGATTGTAACAGTCTTAACAAATATTTATAAAATATAATAATAGTATGCTGCTGTAATCAGGGATATTAAATAAGACTCTGAGAAAGGATTTTCATTTCGCTTGGGCGGTCTCTTCCAGCTCTTTGTTAATTAAACAACGAAATCTCTAAAAATAAATGAATTTTATGTTTTTAGTAATTTTAAGTAGACGTAGGTAACTTAACTAGTCACATTACAATTTTAACAATGTAAGTTTGTAAAGATTACATTAGTCGATTTCTTTTGTAGACGGAGTGCAAAAGCTTTTTTGTTCCGTTTTCGAAAATGATTCCGTAACGAAATGATTCTGTATAAAAAAAACCTATCTTCTACGTAGTTATCGAGTGGCGATGCACCTGCATTAGAAAGATTGATCTTTCAAATGGTTCGCTGGCCCGGTGAATCAATTTGATTGAGCAATTTATTAATTTGTTGTTTTTCCCCTGTTCGTCAGTTGTCGTTATTCAATTCAATTGAATTGTTATTTCGTGATATCAATTTAGAATTTCCATTGTTAAAGTTTCCGCAATAATCAATGATTTTATGCCTAAGTAGGTACGGAAAAGGTAAATTAGGTAACAGTATGTACCAACATAGTACTTTGATATAGTCAGCTCTAAAAATATGTTAACAATATTGATGGTCTCCGTAGCTTAATTGGTTTTGACTATTTTAAATATAGATGGCAGCATACCAAAGTAAAAACATCGAGTTTACCAACGACGGAGCGATTTGAATGAGATTTGAACCCACATCCGCTAAAAACACAACTCAAAAATATTTGATAAAACCATTTGACTACACTTTCAATGTATTTGAATATCTGTATGTACTTAAAAATGTCTATCATAAGTACAAATGTGTAAAATTTACCCACGATAAGTACCCAAATACTTAGTATTTGATATTTAATCCTCGTATCCTCGTTCCGCAATGTTACGCAAATTAGTTATTAGATAAAGCTGCATGCAACTACTACACCTGTCATGGTGATCAGATTTACGTCTCTGTACAGTCAAGTGCAAAAATGTGTATCGAAAGAACCCTCTTATAAATATGTTACGACGTTCTAATTACACAGAATTAAAGTGCACTGTGACATCTTTTTGAGCATTTTATATACACCTTATTTTGCCTGTACTAGTGCAATGGGCTAAGGGCTAAATAATTATGAGCTGAAACAATTGTTTGAGGAATAAAGTGGTCATTTCGCAACATTTTTAATATAATAGTGACGTTGTTAGGTATAATTGTTTTATCTTTCGGTTAGGCGGTCGTTTCCTGTTTCCTTTCGTTTATCGTTACTGCGTAGTATTCCCTGGCTCCTCCTATCGCTTGTTTACAACGGTCGGATGGATCGTAATTCTCGGTAGCATTAATATATTTTCGAACATCATTTACTTGGGATGGTGTTTACATTTACCGCCCAAGGGCCTGGGATCGGGTTCAATGTTCTGTTTACTTAAACGTATGTAAAGTTTGGGATAGGGGGTCTTCAACTCTTGTTTATCCAGCAGCAGCATAAGTTGTTCGTCTGGTGCCAGGCAACCAATAAAATGTATAATGTTCGAGCGTCCCATTAAAGTTATATAGGTACTTACGTAAGAATAATACGTCGACGTCCTCACTGGACGTAAAATGTTATTTCCAAAAGATAAATCCATCCATCATAAAATTTTAATGTTTTTTACAAGAATGTTAAACATTTACGTCAAATAGTCGTCGGTCAATTCAACCCCGCCGCAAGTGGGAATGAACGCCCGCGCCCAACGTCATCGCTGAGTTATTCTTCTCGAACAATTTAATGAATTTCATGACAACTAGGGAATTAAGGAATACATTATTTGTGATCGATTTTGTTACGAAAGCTTAGGAATGTGCGATGAGCGATGACTTAGTCCGAGAGGCAAGTAGATTGGAAATAAAGATAAAAGTAATCTTGTGAAAAAGTAAGTATTTTGAGGACATATTTTTGTTAGACTGTATCTAATGGATATGTTAACTCATTACTGCATGTGAATTTTGTTTGCCTTGCGGCCCAACATGGTAGACTAAAATTGTATGTCCTTAAGACCTTTGTTTTATTTAACCTGTGTTGAACAAATATATTATTTGATTTGATTTTGATTTGACAGTAGTTTATATATCTACTAATTATGTGAACACGAGTACATACATGAATAAAGCTACAATGCGTATATATAGTGTATTTAATATGGCAATATGGTTTAATAGCAGATTGAACCTATAACTCCGTAAAATTGTTTGGAATGTTAACCAGACTGCAGTTAGTAAATTAAGTTATTACTATGATGACCGGTTCATATCTTCGATTTTTAGCCTTTGACCCCGAGATTTGTTTACGTCAGCAGTTGTCAAGGTGTACAACAGTCGATGAGCGCCCTGAGAACTGTACCCACCTACTAACGTTCGAGTTAAGTACGACTCGTCAAAGCTTACTCCAAGATCGAATGCCGATCGAAACTTGGTTCTCATGCCCTTACATAAGAGTTAGACAGCTGAATCCAGAGATTTCATTAAAATGCGACATGGAAAAGGTTAGATATGAAATTATGAAATGCCCGAATTGAAACAGAAGAAGTTAGTCAGGATCAGTTGCATAGCAGTTGGAAGCTGTTGCAAAAGTAGTTTATAGTTAGTTGAATCTTTTGGTTCCGACTTTTGTCTTAAGATCCATTATCGATGCAATGGCCATTTTAAACGTTAAGCCCAGCCAACGCAAACTAGCTAAATCTAATGATCACGCGCTGACTTCTAATGAAACTGGGTATCTAACCCACGGAATAACATCGTGCGAAAATAAATCACTCGGCAATTGGGGTTAAATCGTAATTGGGCATGACAGAGTCCTTTAGAGATGCGCGAGCACGACCTGGGCGCGTGCGCATACGGCCAAACGCGCACTGCCCTGATATTAGATATATGTATTAAATTATTAATTATATCTATTACAAAAGTACCTATCACTAATTTGTTTTAAATACGCACATAATGGTTTATCTAGTAAGGCACGTGATGCTTGTCAATATACCAATATGATCTCGTTGTTATAAATTTAGGTACTGTCTTGAATATAATTTGAAAGCGGTGGGTAAGTTAAGAAAGATGTATTTTTTAACATTTTGTGTTTGCTTCTCTGCCTGTTGATGTAATGCGAAGTCAAGTAAGGAAAATCTGTTCTTAGCTTTCGCTTTTCCATTTGGTGTTGCCGTATCTTCATTTATCGTGTATTCAAGTCAGGGAGCACGTCATCGGAAATGCCTTAACAGATAAGTATGATTTCTCCCTCGCTTTTTTGCTTAAGTTTTTTGGGTATCATCGGTAACACTCTAGCTGTCAAGTTTTTTAGACTTGACCACGAGTAATGTCAGATCCATATTAGATCGAAATTAAAAGCTGCTTAGTGCGCGGCGCGCGGTAGAGTCAAGTTCAATCAATCAACGACATCAACGTAACTCGTCGGCGTGCAACGGCCGCGCTTTATTTACGCGCCACTCTATCAGCGCACGCAATAGCCTTTATGTTTTATTTATGGCCTAGGTACTATTGCTTTACGCTCGTAAAGTGCGTTTGCCTCTCAACTGCTTATTTATTTATATTTTGCCTCACTATTTCGCAGATGGAGCTACTTCAACTTATGCCATATTATTTATACATCTCTATATTCTCTAATCAATTACATCAGAATACGAGTTTCCTATAGCTTTGAAGAATCATCATTCTGCAAAATTTGTTATAATTTAATCCGTAAATGTCATACGTTTCTCGAAGGAAAAGCAAAACAATGGTAAAACTCCCTTTGATCAGATCTCAAATATTTTGTTACTACAATTTACTTCAGGGTCGCGTTTTATAAAGTTACATTTTACAATTTCCCTGTTTGTCTCTCTAACGGGAGAGGCAAATTGAAAATTGTAACTTTATAAAACGCGACCCAGGTCTTGATCTATATTCATGTAGCCGTGCTAAGTCATCATCGGAATACATTTTACCAAATTGCGTCAAGAAATATATGACAGACTGAAGGACTAATGTAATGATCGTTATGTGATGTCATATTTTGTGTTTATGTGTTATAAAACTAAACTAGTACGTAGGTAATACCAACATAATACGAGAATATTCTAATAGAGCAGCTCGGGATCACAAACGTCATCGTGCCCTACAGAATAATGTAGGTCTCACCACTGCTCTCCTCATTAGGCTTTTCTGTAGGCACTGGGCAGGTAAAATGCCCCCGCGTTCGGACGTCGCGTACACCCGAGTGTAAAGTCCCACCGCCGCGGTGACCGTCTATTCATTATAGACTATTATGGTGTGGGGGGCATTTTAAAAAGATGTCCATTAATATTAAAGGTGTGACGCTGCATATTCAGCGCGGCCTCGGCCATGGACCGGTCATTCTGCCGTCGGGCGCGTGGCGCAGGTCAACGAATCTCCTCAACTACGAGCCGCCCCAGCAGTACTCACACACCAAGTTATTGTAATGTATGCCCCGGAATGACCTATCGTTTTTTGACCACCGATAGACGCCGACAATGAGACGCGCCACGACCACCGCGATCGGAGCGTTTATATAAATAATAATGGTTCCTAAAGTGTATATATCTAAATTTTCCTCATGGAAATTCAAATTCAACGCTTTTAAAAGGTGCTTTACCTACAGGTTAAACTAGATAGGTACATAACTACAACCAAATAACATTTTGCTAATGTTCAACCGATTCCATCGGTATTAGGATTACCAGTGCACATCAGCATCAACGTCTCGCTTACCAATATAATTATGCAGTAGTATTATTAGCTAGTGTGCATTGATGACAGGACTTATATTTGATTACATATTATTCTCATAAACCGCTATAACATTTTCAGCGTATCTATTATGTAAGTTACTCAAGGATTGCCAGGAAGAGCTCGTTCTTAGCAATAATGTTCCTATTGTGGTAATTCTACTTGTCAGATTGTAGTTCATGTTGTTCTATTTTATTGAGGTGTGTAAATAAAGAGTACCTACCTACTTATTCCATTTATTGTAAGAACTGTCATGAGTTTAACTACATGACCTTACAAAATAAATTTCAAACATTTCATATGGCTACGATGAGATATAACACCGTGTTTTTAATAGTCAAACAGCCCGGCTGCCTGTCATGGCCACCCATGTAGATTAGAAAACAATATAGGCAGGGAAACGAGCTTAAATTAGCTAAAATAGGTATATCACGGTAGAATACCTTAACCCAACACATGGGAAAGACAGTTATCTCTGAATTCTGGTGAACATAATAAAAAAAATACCCATTCCGCATTTACATTTACCCCTATTTTGACGTAGGACAATGGTAACATTGAATTGTGAGTCTGGTGGAAATCTAGAATTGCTGTCTATTTAACAAATATCGTAACTGAAATATTTATTAGACTACACGTCGTAACCTGGATAAGTATACGCAAAATAAACGGCACTTATCGTGTTGACATTATCTAACCGTTAAAAAAACGCATTACACGATAAGGGCTTTTGCCACTCGACATTCCCAGCCAGTTGTCAAAATATTATCAAAATTGGACGCGTAGCCAGACGTAGGTAAGTCGTTTTTAAAGCAGCAAAAAACGAGTTAAGCTGTGTTACGGTGAAACCGATCAAAATTCTTGGTAAATTACTCATATGAAAAGGATGTGCTTGAACAGATTGTGAAGATCAAAGATCGGTGATTCATACCTATCAGGATTCTGTTTATATAGCTTCGCTAGGATGCGAAATTGGCAATTATATGTCAAGACAATATTGGCTAGATGGCCATGAATCACGCAAGCGTAACATTGTCTTCTAGTTTTGTGACTCAGAAAGCTTAAACATTTTATCCTGTGATTATTTGGATAATTTTATCCTGTGAAATACGACATAATCGGGAATCCAATTGCTGTTAAAAAAAGTTAACAAGCGGTGTCAGTAAGTGAAGAATTTCTTAAGGGCACACATGGCGATTTTAAATTCTTTTCTCTATTACACTTTTTGATCCGCCCCATAAATTAATAAATTAGTTAAAATTGGGATCTTGCGTTTTAATGTTGCTGTAAATCGTGACGCAATTGTTTTTGTTATATTTTATAGGGGTAAACATTATTTGCATAAACATTACCGGGAATAGGTAACAATTTAAATACCGAACAACAACCTCAGCCGGAAATTCAGTAAAAAGCAGCGCCATGATGCAAACGGCTTGGAAAAACGTCGGGTCACTAGGTACAATCAACCAAATACTTATGGTAGAAAAAAATGGTGCGTCATCTCTGGCTAACAAGAATTGATGAATGGAACTCATCAATTCACTTGCATATTCATAGTAGGTAAATAAAGGTGGGTACATTTTCGCAGTAGGTACGTACATTTTTTCATTCTTTAATTCGATCATCAAATTATTCATAAGAAGCATTAATAATTGTTAAGCATACGCCAGCACTCAAAAAGGATGCACTTTGTTGTGGTCCTGCTTTGCTGTGGACATAGTGGACAGTGAACTTATTTTTTAAAGTGTTGACAGCGATATAATTATGGCAGCTTGCTCCGGATTTGCAGACGTCATAAAAAATCCGTCTATTATATTTTGGTGTAGACCATGTAGGTACAGTAAATGAATTCACGTACCACTTTGGACTTCAATATGAAAGTGGACAATTAATATGAAAGTTCTAGGAACCTCATACTCGTATTGTTGTCACTATGACAAAGTACGAAATGGTACATAACATAAATCATTTTCCTTGACTGTACCTACCTACTGTAGCCAGGGATTGAAACCGGTTTTTTTCGAAAACCTCGAAATAGTCCAATATTTTAAAATGTTTTATACTCTTTATGTAGTAGGTACTCAAAATGTTATGAAATTGCCATCATCGTATTTTTAAATTACTCCATTAACAAATAATTTATATACCGAAGAACGAAAAAGAACGAAATTCGAATCGTTCTCTTGTATGGAGAAAAAACCGGTATCCGATCCCTGACTGTAGCTAATATATGACAGAGGTGCATACTTGATTTCTTTATTCTGGGTATTTTATCGTCCCCATTCTCGCTCATATAATACCTATAATATAAGTGATACCCCGGATATGACGCGCAAACGTGCGGTATGATTCACACGCGGTAGGGACAGCCAACATCGCGGCCACACGCAGACTGGCACAACAGACCGGATTGATAAACTCACCACTTGCCTGATACACAATACAGTCGCGATGTAGGTATTGTAGGAGTAAATAAATAGTAAAAGGACTGTTTTCATTATTTTTTGTTACGCTGGGCACTATAATATCTAGTACTGCGACCATATATAACATGGACGTCTAACGCCAGCTCAAACATGGCCCCAAAAGCAATTGTTCAATTGTGCCAAAATGGACAGGACATAGCGCTTTTTTTAACACTGCGCATATTTCGGCGCAACATCTTTGACAAATGTTTATAGAATATAGCCAATCAAAACTTTGATGGACGAATTACAACTATGTATTTTTAAATGCCGGTTTAAGTTTTTATAGGTTGGTTTTGAAATTATTTGCCGTGACACTTGTCAACTAAAATTCAGGACCGTTTTTGAAAGGCAATTTAGTATGGCGTGCGGCTTCCATGTTTTAGTTGTTCGTAGATCTAGTAACTTAAATAGGTTATGATCGTGGACATTTAACATCACATCATCAGCCTCTTTCAGTC
This sequence comes from Thaumatotibia leucotreta, assembly GCA_025490895.1. Taxonomy (NCBI): domain Eukaryota; kingdom Metazoa; phylum Arthropoda; class Insecta; order Lepidoptera; family Tortricidae; genus Thaumatotibia; species Thaumatotibia leucotreta. Next base: position 25,674 of record JALPQI010011299.1, on the reverse strand, counting down.
CGTAGGTTTCTCTTATTACGTATACATATGGATGCATTAGGAGGCAATGCAATAATCGGTTTGCCGACAGTTACGATCTTCAAACCATCAAGAAAAGCGCGTATTCCCATCTTAAAAGTCAGCAACGCACTTGTAATACCACGGGTGTTGCGGGTGTCCATGGGATCCATTAGGCGATAGATACGTCTGCTCGCTTGCCTCCTATCCCATAAAAAAAATCCCTACGCTGGGCAAGCGGGCTGGCAATCGCAGTTAGTGACGGCGATGACGGTGCTGCCCATCATAAATCTTCAATTAATTAATGACATTTCAATTCTTTACGAAACTCTTACGATACCCACGGGAAGAGTTGGGGTGGTGATAAAGTATTCTTACTGCCATCACCACGCAGCCAACACCGTCGTTTCAGTAAAATCTCAGAAGTATAGAACGCGGTAATACCTACGGTACAAGAAACCACCCCGCCGATAACTTGCATGCACGACGTTGTATAACACAACCTTGCAAGTCTTGCAACCCTAAGCCACATGCAATCGGTGATACGTTATTTAGGTTTTACTCGATACGTAATGCATTCTACGTATATCGCGCTCACACTGACACATTGAAGCAAACGCGATGGCCTGCTTTACGTATCGAGTACTTGTCGTTACCAATACTTGCAAATTCATGGTACGGCTATTGCCGCGGCCACGATTGGTCTAAGAACTACCGGCTTAGTGGAAAACCATACGTGCGAGAGGAAGTACCCATATAGGCATCCCGCTCCAACTCATGGATTCGCTAACCACGTACTGGTCGCCTTAGACCAATATCGTGGCTGGGCCTTATGTGAATTAGTCCAAAGAGTGTTGAAAATGAACAGCTACCTATCATGGGAGGTCGTGGCGAATAACGAACGACTTCAGTTTAATTTAAAGGTCTTTGAACCGAGTTTGTTTATTGTCTACTAAAACAAAGGTGGTTTGTTTTTTATATCCCGGCAAATTAATTATAGTTGCGCAGTAGTATTAGCATAGTCATTTGTTTTTAAAGTTGTCCCCTTCATTCTTCCTCAATGTCATTGATGAATCCGGTCATCAATTATGAGTACCTATCTGATAATGCATAGGTAAACTGTGAGTGCTATATATAAAACTTTAGAACTATTAGTACGGTCAAACTTTACATTAAACTCGCAAAGCATGCAGTATAGTTTATTTTTTGGTATGTTGTTTAGACACCATCGGGCACTATAAAACCACATTTTGGAACCTTTCGCTACCTCGGGTCTCAATATGGGCATAAGATTAAACAATAACTTTGCCCCCTTGTAAAATAATAGTTATTTGTTATACAAGGGTGCAAAGTTGTATTTTACCCGCGAGTATGATATTGAAACCACGAGCGAAGCGAGTGGTTCTAAAATAGAATCCTGAGCGCAGCGAGTGTTTTAACATACGAGAAGTAAAATACATTTGCACCCGTGTGTAACACAAAACTTTTCCCCTCACTATAGCGAGGAAACTCAAAAAAGGTAATTATTTGTTCACATTACAATCATCATCGGGTTAGTGATAATAATTTTCCAAATGCATCATGTATTTAATGCAAGATTTTGTCGCAGTAAACTTAGGACGAAAAAGTAAACGCAGCACGATTTTAACACATTCCTGTAGTTGCACACCAAGGCCAATGCATTATTAAATCATTCTCATTCATTATTTTTACAAAATTATAACAGAACACCCTGAAAGTTGTTTAGTTTACTATTTTTATGCGTGTTCGAGTCGGTAAATAAAGATTATAACCTATAATATTCTTTGACAATGTTGACGTTGACATTTTCTGCGTTTTGTGATTGCATCTTATCATCATTCACTAAAACAAATGTTACTTATGAAATTTTAGGATTTATATGTTAAAATCATCATATTATATAAAGGTTTGTATTTTACACTAAATTCTCAAACAAATTATTTAATTATCATTAATATGGAACGATTTCCATGAGCATTTTACGTTTTGTTATTCCAAAACCAAGGTCATTACTTTGCCACACAAGTGAATAATATGCGTTTTTACACGTTCGTATTAAAGGATAAACGAGCACTTTACGAGCTAGTGAGGGGAAAATAACTATTCTTCCGCAGGATCACCACTGTAATGTCCACATATTAAAAGTGACGAAAACATTATTAGAACGATTTTTTGTAGAATGTATTAGGTATACTCGATAAGTACTTACATACTTGTAAATTTTGCTTTTTTAATGAAAATGTAGTTGGGTGTAATGGTGCTTTTACGTGCTAACCTAATGAGTCACGAATTTAACGTTACGTAAGTAAATGTTATCAAGTAAGGCGTATCTTCGCGTAAACAACATTCCGTGAATGGCGTACTGCATTTTCAAAGTAAAAAACACGTATAAGCACTTTTACGTTATGACGTCAAAGAATGATTCCATTTACTTACTCCGTTTCTGTAATCCGTGTTGTCTCTGTATGTTTTGATACCGTATAGGCGTAGCTATAATAAGTTTATCCTTGAAATAAAACTTAGTTCATACATCCAGCTTTAAAATATTGTATGGTCTTTGGTAATATTCTTTGTGGGTAATTTTGTACTTATTTTTCTTATTTTGAGGTAGATCTATAAAAAAATCTTCACCACGAACTCTGTAAAGTGTTCGAAACATCGGGGTGTGGTTAAATTTAATTAATATACGCGATATTAATACGTTTAAAATAGTTTTATTTCATGAGTACCTTAGACATCGCGGTAACCAAAGAAAATACGTATTAAGTTTATCCTTCTCAATTTTATCAAAATACAAAAGCTTATTTCATTAGCCATATTCTTCATACAATAGAAGTTTAAAGTAATAGTTATTAGCAACTAGCGATCCGGCTCGTCTTAGTACGGGTACAATGCTGATACTAAAAACTTCTTCCTGAATCACTGTATCTTAATAACTGCAATATCAAAATCCGTTGCGTAGTTTTAAAGACTTAAGCAATACATAGGGACAAACAGCGGGAAGCATCTTTATTTTTACAAAAAAGACTTTTTTTTTCGTAATTTACAAAAGCCTAACACTCCAGTACTTAGGCTTAGGCTTAGTAGTTAGGCTTTTGTAAATTTCAACTTCTATTATATCCCATCCCAAGTAACCTGTCCAATTTAATGGAAATGAAAAGAACACCCTGTACACTTGCACTTAAAGTAGTATGTAGTTTGTCTTAATTATTCCGATATATTTCGGGTATCTTTATTAACGAGAGTAATGGCAAAAAAACTTCAATATCTTCATTTAAGAAATCAGAAGTTCAATGTAATAGTTATTACCAATAGAGAATATCAAGGAAGACATGTCATCATATCAAATTGTGTTCTAGAATTGCCAATCTAAAATAAATACCTACGTATCTTAGTGTCGTAAACATTCAATATAAATCCCCATTGTTCAATGAATAGAACTTAATTCACTGCTGTATGCACCGGCGCAAACCAGTTTACAGACAAACATGAATTATTGTATTGTCCATTTGTTGCTGTACCAATAAACTTGTCAGAAATATTTACTATTGTCTGTGCATTAGTTGCATTGCAATACTTTACATTCAAATACGTAAACGACGGTTCACACTAGACCTGGGTGCTTTTAGCCAAGTTGCCAATCGCTAACGCTCAGAAACATATCGTAATTTTCCCTCTCTGTCAATCTTTCTTATTAGTGCAACAAAGATATTTAGGTACCTATTTGATAACTTGACTTCGTACCCTGACTGTTAATTTTTTAAAGAAAGGAGACCCTAGACCAAAGCTAGTCGAAGTATCGGATGGCCCGGTACGCGCACGGTACTGTCCGACGTGAGTCATCTCTAAAACGTCACAGTAATTTTATAATATGTGAATATTATTGTAATTAATTACTATGTAAATTGTTATTGAATTTATTACAATTTTGTCAATGTCCAAAATTCACCATAATTCTTTATTCGTTTTGATATAAACAATTTGTGTGACTATTAAACACTTGATTATCTTATTGGTGAGATTGATGAAGCCGGCCATCAATGGTCCTTACGGATACACTTCGTCGACCCATTGGGATCATTTGTGTCTAAAGAGGTACTGATTAGGACCTAATCAGTCACGGTAGTCTGATAGGCAGGGACATTTTCTCATTCATCTTCAAACCTTCAAGAAAAGAGCGTACCTATTACACTACGAGTATCTACTCCTGGTGAAGGTCGCAGGAGTCCGCTGGATGCGGGTGGCGCAGGACCGGTCATTGTGGCAATCTTTGGGGGAGGCCTATGTTCAGTGGATGTCTTTCGGCTGATATGATGATGATGATGATGATGATCTACTCCTATCTGACAGGCCTTGAAACATCACATAGCGCTAATTGTACGGGCCTACATAATATTTACTGTTTTTATAACTTTTAAAATATTTTGAACTCCGAGATACCTATTAGAACCGGTTTTAACTCGTGAAAATGATAAAGCACAGCATCGTAAATTACGTGAACATCGGTTCAAATTATTACCGGAATCGATAAAAAAATCTTATCGCTATCGTGGTCAGAAGTTAACACATGTAGAGTAGATAGCCTAATCGCGAACCTCACGTCCAATGTCCATTGAGTGACGATGACGTTAGGAGAAAGTGAGGATATGCTCAATATGCTGTATAAATCGCTTGGCGAACATGCGTCTAAAGTAAACTAGTTTAAACTGGAACCACATTAGCGGCGCTAGCACAAGTGGTGCTGAGTCTCGCGACTCTCGCGTCTTTAATTGTATTGATTAATAGATAATGAAGAGATAGAGAAGATCGCGAATGCCTGTCGTGATCTTCTCTACTTGTCGTGTATTTATTAGTAACTTTAGCAACAACTCACAAAGCATTAAATATCACAGATGTCATATATACCATAGATCAAGCAAACGTATCTACTTAGCGTGTCAAATGAACTCAGTGAAATCCACTGAGTTGTCCGTCTTTAATCGCAGCTTGCAGCTTTCGGGCGTCAAATTTTGTAAGTTGAAGTGGACAAAAACATTAATAATGTCCTCCTTAAGTAATATTAATTGCAACAACACAAAAAAATATGAATACTTAAGGTCCTGAGACATATTTAAATCATAGGCAAGTAACAACTTCAGTACAAAAGAGTACAGCTCGGCCGCCATACAAATGAATGAACTTGTTTCTTCTATCCAAATCTAATTCTGTGTTAAATTTAAATACCAATGCTATTTTTGAAAAAAGATGATGCACATCACAGTCAGTGCAAATTGGTTGTCCTTAGCTCCGGCCGCTTAACACTTTGAGCGCGGGGAACTCCCGAGGGGAGTTCTCTGTGGGAGGTCCATTTTCGCTACCAAGCGGAAATATCACGGGATAGGCTACGAGCGTAGTGCGTAGCACTCGTCCGCAATGAAAGTGTTAATAAACTGGGATTATTTAGGGCTAACTCAAAATGGCAAGTCAAAGTCAAAGTCAAAGTCAAAGTCAAATAATTCTTTATTCAAATTGGAATAGCAACAAACTCTTTTGAATCGTCTAGATATGAAAACTACTTCCGGTTCGAACCCTACACCGCTGACCCAAGAAGAACCGGTAAGAAAAATGATGGTACATCTTACAACTATCATGCATTAAAAAAAAAAAAACATGAAATTGATTTTAAACAAATTGAAATAATAACAAGAATGAAATGTGTACAATGACCCCCCTTGCATACAGAGTTTGTAGGCAGAGGCAGGTCAGTTCTTTCGCCTGAATAATACTACGATTGATACATACTCGTATGTATAAAAATAATGTATGAAAATTATATGATTGGATCAGATTCAATGAATCCAACCTTTTTCGACTTTCTCATTGGTCAGACACCCTGCACTCGGTAGCGATGGGACTAGCGAGCTAGGGTGACGCTCCGTTGACGTCAAATGATGAGAGTTTCATAACCAACGGGTTGTGCGTGCTTTGGAAACCGCTTCCTCAGCGGTGAAGACATCTGACACCTCGGTGAAATATTATCACCAATGTAGTAATGAAACTCATAAAACAATTCCGTGCAGGAAACAAATAGTGTGTCAGACTGTTTTGAAATAAGAAACCGAGAACTATTACGGAGTTGTATCAGAAATCATTAATAAATTTAACTAACGATTTCGTAATTATTTAAGTTACGTTGTAACTTTTTGCGACGAATCCCTATTAACTACGTTTCAAATGTTTCGTATGCTATCTGCAAACTACTGAAAAATGTCTTTTTAACCGGACCCGGCACCACGAGTGCAATGGTGATGGCGTGCTTGATTTGTCGTACGTAGCGTTGAAAATGTCGGAAAAAAAAAATATTTTTTTCAGGAATGTATGAAAACTCCGTTTTTTTCCGTTTTTTTTTGTTTTGCCAGAAACAATCAATGTCACTGTTACTGTCACTCCTTGCCATCTGTTTCAATTGACTTTTCCTCAGTGACATCACGTTCTCCGGGTAAATGTGAAAATTAGACCTAATTTACATTGATTTAGAGTTGAAAATGAAAGTGGAAAATTTCATTGTTTTTTTCGAAAAAATCAGGAAAAAAACTAGCTGTTTGGAAAGAAACGGAATTTAATCCGGAAATTTTCAACTCGTACATAATTCTTGAATTTTTTTTACGTGATCAAGTCCCGTTTCGTAAGTAAAATTTACCACCATTTATTACCTAAAAATGGCCAAGCTTCTCTAAATTATCCTAATTAGATCAATCAACTTTTTAGTTAAACCGGTGGTGGTGGCCATGGTTACAGGCTAACAAACATCTCTCGGACAAGTAATCAAAACTAAAGCAGCAGTTACACTTGGTCGTTCACTTAATGCGGTCGCCGAATCAAAATACGAAGTTGCAAAGTTACCGACAATGTTTGCATGAGGCGAACGACCAAGTGTAATTGCCGCTTAAGATTGCTGTTGCGATTAGCGGTGCGATCGGTTATTGGTGCAATCACCAAAATATTAATTTTCTGAGTTAGGTACATAATAGACCCACTGACATTTTTAAAACGCAGAACCCTCTTTTAAATGACACTATTTAATTTTAAATATAAATAAGTAGTATGTAAGTAGGTGTTTACAACACAAATAAGCAAACGCTTCTATGGTCAAGACGTTAGAGCCGTTATTTAGAGGAAATGCTTAGATGTTTTTCAATGTCAAAACTGTTGTAATATGAAGAGTACTGGAATAAAAGATAAATTTGTTAGTTACTTGTTTTTTAGACATAGCGCCGCCCTTTGTTTTTTACATGTATACCTTATTGTTTGAAATGATTCTCAATGAAATAGGTACCTATGCATAACTATGAACTGCGTAGATTTTGTTATTTTCATGTGGGAGTATTTTTTTGTGGAACAAAGGCACAAAAAGTAGCCTTTATAAGTAACCTTAAATCACACTAGTCCTCGTTCCTTAGACACAAGAATTCAGCAGTATTGAGACAATGAGAATTTCATTGTTTTAGTTATAGGTCGAGTGGAAAAGCGAATGTAGTTTAACGTAAAAGTTCCATGGTCCGTCATTGACGTATTGCTTGTCGTCCGACTTGTACCCGTACCACGAGTTGGAAAGTACAGTCAAGGGCATTAATATACACGGTGGAATTTAATCGGTGAACAGGAACCCATTTTTCTAATTCAGTAATCGATGGCGGTCACGTTTATGTAGTACTTAAGTGGAACCAAGTTTTTTTTTAGCATAATTTTTTTTTATGTTGAAATTAAAATTTATTGAAATTAAAGTTTAATACCTCTTTTCAAACTATCAGCCATAGAAACTTAAAACATAAATGAGCAATAACCACTCACATGCTTTAATTTTTGCGATAGACTCTATTCCTATGTAAAATAAGAGCGATGCATGGCTGATAGTTTGAAAAGAGGTATTAAACTTTTCAGACTAAACCATTAGTAGGGTGACAATAAATTTTAATTAAAGTTTAATTTCAACATAAAAATTTGTTATGCTAAAAAAAAAACTTGGTTCCACTTAAGTACTACATAAACGTGACCGCCATCGATTACTGAATTAGAAAAATGGGTTCCTGTTCACCGATTAAATTCCACCGTGTATATACACTTCTCCATACTGATCCCTTACAAATGTGTCTATATATTAATGCACTCGACTGTACATAAAGGATACGTTAAGTTATTCTCGATGCGTAATGCATTCTATCGCGCTCGCACTGACATATTGGAACGAGCGCTTTACGTATCGAGTAAAACCTGAAGAACCTTTGAACCTTTTCCCTGATCCCGCCCTCCCCTTTCCGTTATAAAACCACACGTGCCGGTTTGCGGTGTCACTCCTTCACCGTGGAAAATATTCCCACGCGTACTAAGAAATTCGGTAATTCCTTCATATACCGGACTATTAAAAAGTGGAATTCTTTACCGGCACATGTGTTTCCGCATACCTATAAGTTGGGACCCTTTAAACGAAGCGTGAAGAAGCATCTAGCGGGCCAGCAAGGCGGTGGCAACTAACAGGTTACTGATTGTCTCCTGTTCGTTGCCGCCGCGATTTGGGCTCTACTTTTCACTTACGATCAGGTGGAATGGAGCCACTTTGTTGTGCCAACATAAAAAAAAAACCTAATGTTACCGATACTTGAAAGTCATAGCACTGCTACTGGCCGTTGCCTAAGAAGTCGAGTGACGTGTGTGAACTCTTCCCCGGACGCCTCGTCCATATACAATAGGTCCATGAAGTGCATTGCCTGCGTAGATGCAAACTACGCGCGGCATCGAGCTCGTAGCGTAAGCTCGTCACGTTGCTCTCATTATAATGAGACAAGGTAAGGTAGGGGAATGAAATATTCGCGGGTCTCTAAAGGTGCATTCAGACCAAACGAGCGTTCGCTGTTCTATCCCCCACTCTAAAAAATCAACGAAATCACGTTTTGTGTAATGATCGAATTTTGTAGAGTAGGGGGTTAGAATAGCGAATGCTCGTTTAGTAAAGTCTGAATGCACCTTATAACTACGATTGCAAAAGTATTTTTTTAACAGAGTTTACTATAACAATATTTAATATTTTGGCCTATATATTTCCCACTGCTGGGCACAGGTCTCGTCTCATATATAGGGAATGGGTTTTAGTTTCCACGCTCGCCCAAAGGAGGTTGGGAACTTTGCATATCGATGTATCAAGATGTCCTCGCGATGTTTGCTTCTAATGGTACCTAAATATTCGTACGTAAGTTCCGAAAAAATAGTAACAGACAGGATTCGAACCCATGACCTCGGGATTGAAAGTTGGACGTCTATTTAAACCACTAGGCTACCTATTAATGATATCTAAGTTAGTAAGTAATATTACATCAATTAATGCATACATTGTAGTTAACCGATTTAAACGTGATTTACACTACTAGACAGTAGATTGTCCGGCCCGTTTGTTCTATGTAAAGCTTGATAGTCTATCTAGTTTGAATTGTCTTGTTTTCATTCGATACGTCGAAATCTTTTATTAAAATCAAAAAATGGTTTCCTCTGAAGCTGAAGTATTTCTCACACAACTTGTCAATAAGTACTTCCACGAAATTGTGCGTTCGATTTGAGCCTGTATTTACATTATCCATGGAATGGTAGTCACTCACAGGATATTTTTTACCGATAAAAATAGTAAACAAAGCGAATCCATTCTTTGTGTGAACACAATGGCGCATTTATTTACTCGGTGCAATTACAAGTTGACCGTAAATCTACAATTCATTAATGCTTAACAAGGTTTCTACAAGGCCAATTGATAATCATTTAGAGTTAACAGTGCCATGTAAGTAGGATATATGAACATATATGTATTAGCTAAAAATTTTTTGCTGATGAGAAAAATTTCAAATTATTTTTAATCAAGGTACATATGTATATTTAACACACACTTGTACACAGAGTTTTTAAATATTGAACTATATCTGCATATAATATTTTCTTCAGTTACCGCAAGGATTACTATGAAAAGTCTATGGAGTCGCCCGCAGACCACGAACCCTGTAAAGTGTTTAAAACATCGGAATGAAATTAAAGTTAATTAATGTACGCGAGTTTATCCGTTTTCATAGTTTTATTACATCTGGATATATTGATTTAAATAGGATAGTCCAGATTTAATAATAAATTTAATAACGAATGTTATTAAATGTATTATTTGTTAAAAACTTAATACCTATTACCTATTATGTTTACTTAAAATATAAATTTTCCTCTATAACATGACAAACGTACAACGGTAAGATGACATTTGATGAGTGTTCATACTTCATACATGTCATATTACCCGGATATAAATATAAGTACGAGTTACCCGTAGGGCTAGAATTTAAATTGGCTCTGTAGTTTCGGCGCTATATAGGATGGAATACCTATACATAAAAACATTCACATCAAAAATATTGACGAGTAAAAAAGAATGTTAGTGTCTTTCCCTCTACATACGTCAAATAATTTCCCAATGGAGGAAATTTGAGATTAACTTGCAAAACATAGTATGTATTATTAAAGCCGAGCTAACTTGTACGAGTAATATACGTCACATCATTGGAAAATACACGATTCAATTTATTTATTTCTACTGAATTATTACGGTACATACAAGGAAACGTTATTGATTTCCGCGCTAGAGGAAGGAAGTCCACTGTAACACTACGCACTGCATTCGCAGATTTTTAATAGAATCTTCAAAAGGTACTAATTGGGTTTTAAGAAATCCCTCACCGAAAGTAAATATATGTACATATCTAGGAAAGACGAAGAACTTCGACTCGTGTACCGCTTGATTGTTTTTGTTTTCTCCGAAGTTCCCCGAATTGCGTTTTTAAAATTCAATATGCGCAGTTTACTTTCAAAACACCACTTATATTGGGAATTGTACCTATAAACTCTATTCTCTATCTATTCGATATCATAGTGTTTGTTTAATTTGAATGGAAAAAACTAACCATATCTGTATCACAAGGACTTGGAAATATTACGCTTTTGCTACGAAGAAATTAAATCATAAATATTTATTATGTTTTCTGTGTAATAAATCAACTATAATTTCCAACTTATGCTATGTTAATGCTGCGGCTTCAAAGATTCAATAGTCGCGGTCGGGAACCTTGCTCTTACTACGTATTTAGATGAATTCTCTTCAGTATTAATATATGATGTGTGTCTAGGAATGCTCTGGAGTGTGGTTAATATGCAGTACATTAGGAAGAGGGTAAACGCCCTGCCGGAGTGGTCGCAGGACGCGGCTGCGCGGGCGCACGCCGTCCCTGCATCGCGGAGGCCGTTGACGTCAATCAGAACATACATATTTATCGAAACACGCAAGTAATTATTCATTTGGAGTCGCTAAATCGATACACCTCTTAGTCGCAGGTAGCTTGAATTTATACGCATCTAGGCGTAGGTAACGAAATATTTGCGACTGCTGTTTTAAAGATACATAAACTCATTTTTGTATCTTACTCGTATTTGGACAATTTGCGTTTTTGAATGCTTACGAGTAGTAATGTAACTATTTGCATATTGTATAATTATGTAGGTGTTAAGTACTAACCTATGCAACTTGCTATTTGAGTGGCATAAGGTTACTTAATTTTAATACAAATTAAGTGTACTACGTCAACTTGTCATCAGTGAATACCAGCTATGTCATAACATAAGTGCATTAACTTTTTCACTTTTATGTAATGTCATCGGGTTTTAATGTGATTAATGATTCATTTACTAAGGTAAATTGTCAATAACTTCCAAAATACTAGAAAATTATGTCGACTTTTATTAAGAGTATTTGAATGAACGCTAACGCCTGATGAACGATAAAATGCAATGAACTAGAATTGTTATTCAAGCTTGCATTCTTCCATGCATCTATGTCCGAGGCTATGTGATTAATTAGATCGAAATCATAAAGCGATTCATATTAGGTCCTAAAGTCTACAAGCACCCTGGGCGGAGATAGCGAGACTTTATGATTTCGATCTAATGATTTCATGATTTCGATCAAAACTGGCAAGCTGAATCGCAAGAGATATGGTAGCCCCCAGGTTTGCCGAGAGACCGCTGACCGAATGGTGGTTATCTTACCCACGGGTCTTCCGGCATGCGGCAGAGACGTGACTCGCCAAGTCGGGTATTTCTTATTTAGTTTGACAGGTGTGTCACAACCATGTTCGAAAGCTAAGGGTGTCGAGGAAGTCCAGCATTTTGATACTTAGGTATTTCTAGTATCCCCTGCGTCGCGCTTTCTGTTAATTTGTAAGAATATAGAAAATTAAGTTTAGGTTCCGTTAACTTTCTGTACATGGTTGTGACAACTCACAAATCTAAATGAGAAATACCCCTCATTTGAGCTTCACGGCAGTCAAAGATGCTTTGGCTTAGTGGTTTCCTTTTGCTTAAGTCATATTTTGCTAATATTTGTTATGTTCTACTTAGAAATATGAAACTTTTTTGCCAAATCGATGGCAATAGACAAATAAACAAGCCAACCGCCTAAAGTCCTCCTTTCTGACATAAGCAACTCTTAGTTGGAAAATATTGACTCTTCCAGTGAATTGTCAACCATATAAAAAATCTGTGAGGAAAGTGAAGGCATCTCGCAGTAAGGCACGCCTATTCATCACACGTGCCTGCAGTTTCCGATCAAACTCTACTTATATGGTTGATAAGTTATTTGCTTGGATGAGATAATGTGTGGTCCGATTCTATTAGAATAGTTTTTTAACTGATTTTCAGGGCAACGTCACATCCGCGTTGTATAATGTAAACTCCGTATGTATGGTCGCTATCAAATATATCGGAACAGCCAGGGTTGCCACAAATATCTGAGCACGCCACTGTTTTCATGGACTTATTTTTGACCACTTTGGTCGCTCCGATGTATCTGGTGACTTCTACATTCTTTCTTTTGAAAGGTCTTTAAGTTTAAAGGTACTAAGTTACTATTCCTTGAGATAATCTTCACCTTAAGGTGTGCTAAAGCCCTTAAGCATAAGTGTCTCGCGAAGTGAGAGAGTTGCAACAATACGGTTTATGGTTTCTTTTTATATGAATGACACGGTTTTTATTAAAATTCTGCATAACTGTAATGAAAGTGAGTCACAAGTGTGTAAATCCGTCCATATTAGTATTCCATTAAAATGTTGCTGTGTCGAGTTGGAGCTATAAGAACAAATAGCCTACGGTTTCGTAAATGTTTTTACTATTGAATGACGCACGTCAATCGACATAATTACAATAAGTAATGAGTCTGACTCCTTTGCCGGATTCTAGTTTGTTCCACGAGCGCTTAACAACTGGGCTATTCCCAAACACTTGCCAAGCGTATAGCTACATCTGTCTAGGTACAGTAAACCAATTGGAATCCTAGGCCACTCGGGAACTATGTCGAAGCTACGCTATAAATAAGATTATCAGAAACGTAATGCCCAATTAGTTGAGTGTAAAGTTATGCGGGTCAAATGCAACTGTGAGGTAAACGCAACTAATTGAAAATTCTCTTAATCGAATGGGATTTGTAAAAAAAACCTACTATTCTGTTGCTTTTGATCAATTTTTTTAAGTACCTTCCGTGCATTTGTCCCGCAGCATTACGCAGGGATTGGCTTCGTAAAAAGCCGGACATTCGAATAAAAAGTCCGGTCTTTTCCTTGATATTTCTTGGGCGATATATTATTCTATTCTATATCGTGACGTGACCGTGGAATTCAATGTATTGAATCGTAAAAGACGGAGAGGGAAGACAGACACTTACAAATTAGGCCGGACAGGGCTTAAAGAACCAGGCATGGCTTATAGCCGGTCTACAACAAAATGTTGAGTGTACCAACTAATCAATTTCCTTTTCAGCATCGATGTGACGATAACTTTTACTGCATACCAAATATGTTCAATGTACATATGTACTTAATTCCATTCCATCCTAACATTATAACTACCTATTTATATCATAAATTTACCCGTTCTTATTGCTTTATTATTGCTCTCTCAATTAGATACTTTCATCCGCCGTCATCGGCCTATTTCAGTCCTTTCTCTTTCCTATAATCGCTACGCTGGGCAAGCGGGTTGATGATCGCAGTAGTGACACCTCTTCCCATGGGTGTCGTAAGAGACTTAGGGGTGGAAGGGTCATAATCATCATCATTATTTAAGGGCTGTGCCTTTGTCGGTGGAGTAATCGCCATCTCTCTCTGTCGTCCGTCAATTCCTTTACCTCCTAGTACGACCTGACCTGTGCCTTTTCCTTCAGTTGGTCTACATACGCCCTTCGCGGCCTTCCCCTTCCCCTCCTTGCTTCTATCTGCCCTTCTATTAGATTTGTGATGAAATTGTCATGTCGTACAAGGTGGCCAAACATTCTCCCTCTTCGGTTTTCTATTGTTGCTAAGATAGCTCTTTTTTCTTGGACTAAATTAAGCACTTCCTCATTTGTTTTTTTTTCTGTCCAGCTAATACTTTTCATACGCCTCCAGCACCACATTTCAAATGCTTCTAATTTTTCGCGGTCTAATTGAGTGAGAGTCCAGGTTTCACAGCCAAGGGAAGGGAAGGAAGGGAAGGGAATGTGGAAGGGTCACTGACCTTTTATTGCATTAATTGAAGACTGATGATGGGCAGGAGCACCATCATATTGGACACACTATACTGCGATCGTCAATTAGATACCATATTAATTAATCAGTTATGTACAGGAGCTTCATTTCACTGCACCTACTAATTCAGAGCGGTTATATTTTTAGACAGCTAGAAATGATAAGTGTTCTACCGTCTCTATCAAATACTTCACGTACCAACTATGAAATTGAGGAACGCGTAATGCGAAGGTAACACCTTCCCTATCAATCAATTGATACAATTATAGTAGGTAGACACTAGTTCGTCGAGCACCATTAATCGATTTCTGTACGCATTATTTATAGTCAATTAGCGTAAATGACGAACCGAAAGTAATTAGACGAGTAAATTTATAGTGTGTAACGACTATTTGATTTTAGTATATAAGGTCAATGCGGGTAAGACCGTCTATCAGGAAAGTTCCTTCTACCAACAGTACCAAGTACCAACTGATTTCCATCCCTAAGTCAACTATATAAGACGCATATGACGGGCTTTTCTTACAAATAAAAATATGCCGGACTTACCCATACTGACCTTATTGCAATCGAATCACCTTAAAATCGCAATGTGCGTGGTTATGCTGTCACGATAATTTCGATTATCACGACTATGTTTCCAACCTACATATGTATAAACGAATCTCGCAACTCTATAGTAGGTACTTGTTATGTTTTCTTACGCGTGTCAACTAATTAACATTTATTTAGAACGTTAAAAATATACTCGTACGATATGTTAAGGTCGGCGTTTCGGGTTCAGCCATTGTTCACAAATTTCTCACATTCCTGCAATACACACCTTTCTGTGACTCATTTTGTTTGTTGGGCGGACACAACTTCACAAGACAACTCGCAACGCAATACGCACTAAATTGTATTTTCACTTGGATGCTTCGAATTGCTTCACCCGAGCAATCCGACCATGCTATGAAAATAACGGGATAGCACCAACAAAAAGTCTTACATACATCTTACATAGGTACCTACATCAGAAGTCAGGATCTCAGGGTGCGTAGCGAATCGCTAAAGCTCAGTAGCGTAGGTATCGTTGTTTTCTCTCTGGCACTTTGATTTATTAACAGTGCGATAAAGATAAGTCTCTTTCGTTTGCGACTGATGAGCGTTAGCGATTGGTATCTTGGCTACGCACCCAGGTCTGCAAAACAAACAACTGTTCGGTTCAATTTAAAATCATCATACGTAAAATAATATTGTACCTATTGAGGTGACGTTGGCACTCTGTGTTATTGACTTCATTCAGTTTATGGCATTACTCGAGGACTATATTCATTCGTATCATTCAATGTAAAATGATTTAATATTTACATAAACATTTTAGGCGGCAACATGGGATTATTCGTGAGATGTCGCGACGATACAGGAGCCATCAGATATATCGGGGTTGCCACGGTGCTCAATAATTTCTGAACGTGTACTCAACGCCATGATAATAGTGGCCTGCTTAGATATTTGTGAGCACCCTGTTAGCAGCGCCAATATATGTATCTGGTGGCGACTGTAGATCTATCGGTATCAAACTTCTCGTGTTTCATGCATAGTGGGTACCAATAGCGAACCTTTAGATCGAATTACACCTAATAAAGTAATATTTTAATATGCGGATGTATTCGCGTGCGGACAGAAGTAATATCAATTTTATATTTATTAATATTTTAATTTTGTTTGACATGAATGTATTGCGATTGTTGTATATAGGTACATTTTCTTATAAGTACCTACATGCAAGAAAACTGGTTTAAAAAATAAAATCTCACTGAGTTTCTCCCAGTCTTTAGGCCCAGCCGGTGTTTGGCTGGGGTTGAATTTGGAACCGGTCGAAGCCCTATTTGACCTTTTATAATTAATAAGTATTTACACTGCAATCTGCCTTTTAAGAATGTATCTTTTACCTGGACCCCAGGTTCCCTAAGCTATTGTGAATGTTGGGAAACGCTAGTAATATATGATTCGTATTTTTACCATATCCAGAATAAACAATTCTGGATATAAAGACTGTACACAATGAAATTCGGGCCTCAAGTCAAAACCCCAAAACATTTTTAATCAGTTAAATTTTGAGAACAATACAAAAATAAATGGCAGGTGTAAAAAGAGGATTTAAGGTATGAAACCAATTTTCTTAAAATAATACTTTGTTGGCTGAAAAAACTGGTAAATGGTGTCAAACAAAAGCACGTTGTAAAATGTATGCACAGTGCAACGTGTGAAAGTAAACCTCGACGATGCCGTAGGTATTATTTCATTATGGTCGTGTTACACGACTATGTATATTATATACTTTCATATATCCACTGATTATTAAAATGAAAACGTTCCTTAAATATAAAACGACTATTCATTTGGCAGATTAACCTTATCCTTGCCCGGATTTCATCTTGTACAGTTTTTAAAAGATATTTTCTCCCAAATTAGACTTAGATACGGCCTGTTTAACACTCCTGGATTAATATGTATATCCATCAGATAAAATGATCACTATCTTTCTCCCCTGGCATACAAAAGAAAAGGACAGCTAACATTTTTCTGACACATCTTTTATTTGCGTATGATGAAACAGGCTAATATACTTACTCGTAAACAGTGGAAAGTAAACCTGATGCAATCTCGAAGATAAATAAATTTGGCAGGGGCGCCCCATACTGGTATCCATGTCAGGGTCGCCAGACGTCGGGGGCGCCGTCTGCAGATAAGGGTCGCCTTGTCTAGCTTCTTCTGAGACGGAGTGACCTACAGCACACCTCGGATGTGGCGATAAAATGTATGAAAGCAACGCGTCGGACCTCGCACATACAAAGCTCGTGTAACTAATATGAAGTGTTACCAATTTTAAAGGACTGCAATTTTTTAGTTGCAACAATTTACTACCATAAGTAAGAAAAAACAAAAGGAAAAATATTACATTTTGTGATTAAATTTACTTTTAGTCAATATACTACCTTTTGACTTGACCACAGAATAAGATTTGGATAGAAGAAACAAGTTCATTCATTTGTATGGCGGCCGAGCGTGTCAGATTTTGTACTGAAGTTGTTAACTTGCCTATAATTTTAAGTGTTGTTGCAATTAATATTACTTAAGGAGGCATTATTAATGTTTTTGTTCACTTCAACTTACAAAATTTGACGCCCGAAAGCTGCAAGCTGCAATTAAAGACGGACAACTCAGTGGATTTCACTGAGTTCATTTGACACGCTAAGTAGATAAGTTTGCTTGATCTATGGTATATATGACATCTGTGGCCTTGACTATGGTCTTCAAATGGTAAAAAAATATTTGCTACCAGCACTTTTGTGATGTGGTATGTGCCAGTGAAATACGATCGCTTTCTTCATTGCATTTATACTAGCATGTTTAATTGCTCTCACCTTTCTCCTCAACATAGACGAGATAAAAAGTCCGAAACTCACTGCACTGGAGAAATGACACGTGAAATTCGGTTTTCTGTCATTTTTGGTTCTTAGGAGCTTTACAAGCCAAACCTCAGTTTCGTTCTACTTAGGTACTTGAGAGTCCTCAGCGATAAATGTACGAGTACCTACGTTGTCCTTTACCAAAAAGCTACTAGGATCTGGAGTAGGTAGGTAGAAGTCGAGAGAAACTCTTAGGTATCAGCTGGAATTTTTTGAGCGGAACTATGTGTAAGTCATTATCTCATGATCATACACACCGTCCCGGTTAATTGACTTAATAAATAATTTGATATTTACCGACGAACGCCGCGCCGCACATCTCAAATCAAATCAAATCAAATCAAAGAATTTATTTGCTTTAAACATAATTAAATGCATGCAAATACAGAATAATTATTAAGACTAACATTACGGCACATGTAATGTCAAAATTAAAAGTAATTAAAATTAAACAATGTTAACATTAGAAAATATTATACGGAAAAAATAATTGAATACAAATTAAATGAGAGAAATTTTACAAGTCAGTAGGTATATTATATAAATTATTACTTAATTGGTCATGTCAGGTCAAGTGCATTTGCAAAGTATTCGTCAATAGAGTAGTATGGTCTATTCATAAAATATTCTTTTACTCTTTTATCAAAAATCATTATGTCACCACAATCCCTTAAATTTTTGGTCAACTTATTATAAACTTTTATTGCAATATTTACAAGACTATTATTATAATGTGCATAGTTAGAGGTAGACAGGGCCAATTTGTCATTATTTCTTAAGTTGTAGCTTTGACTCTGCCCTATCGTAGAATATGATTCTTTTTTCCTATGTATATAAAGACATAAACGGTACAAATACAATGAAACAACTGTCAAAATTCGATTTTCTGTAAATATATGTCTGTGTGTATTGGGTACTTTCTTGTAACCTTCTATAATTCTTAGGGCTTTCTTCTGTTTTAACAATACAGAATTTATGTTAACACCGTTTCCCCAGACCTCAATACAATAATTAATATTACTTTCAAAATTGGAAAAGTATACATTTTTTAATATTTGTTTATCTGAAGTTTTAGACAAATTTTTTAATGCATAACAGGCCCTACCTGCTTTCTTTTTGACTTTTTCAATGTGTTCATACCATCTGAGGAAAGGATCTAAGTTAACGCCTAAAAAACAGACACATTCAGATTTAGATATAGGAAGGTTACAATCAAAGTCAGGGCTGTTACTGCTGCGGCGGAAGACCATATAAAAACATTTACTACAATTAATACGTAGTCCATTTGCCGAGAACCAAGTATTCAATTGTTTCCAGCATGTTTTCATTAGGCTATCAAACTCGTTTTCAGAGCAGGCGTTTAAGACTATACTGGTATCATCCGCGTAGAGATAAGGCGTCCCACTACCAATACTGCTCGGCAAGTCGTTAATAAATATAATAAATAAAAGTGGTCCCAGAACTGATCCCTGGGGAACGCCGTACTTAATTGGTTGTTCATTGGACTTGACCATATTTCCGGTTTCAGGATCTTTTATTTCAACAAACTGAGATCGTTGGTGTAAATAAGACTTGAAAAGTTCGAGCGCCGCACCGCGAACTCCGTAGTACTCTAGTTTGTTAAGGAGTATTCCGTGATCAACACAGTCGAAAGCTTTTGTTAAATCACAAAACACCCCCCCACACTTTGAGCCCTGATTTAGGTAATGCAGTACTTTTGCTACCAAGTTGTTTACGGCTTCAGCTGTGTTTTTGTTTCGTCTAAAACCATACTGGTGTGATGAGAAAAGGTTGTTTCTTAAAAAGTGTGTTTCCAATCTATTCGCTATACACTTTTCAAAAATTTTTGCTATAATAGATAGGATCGATATTGGCCTGTAATTGCTTACCTCTGATTTACTACCCTTTTTATATATGGCTACTATTCTCGCGCGTTTAAGCAAATCCGGAAAGGTACCCGCTAGTAAACATGTATTAAAAATTATGCAAAGTGGAATACAGAGAATATCTATATGGTTTTTAATAAGTACCGTGTTTATGTTATCAGGGCCCATCGCATTCGTATTTTTTTGGCTCTTAGTAATTCTTATTATCTCATAAGTCATAACTGATTTGTAGCTAATGGTGAATTATTCTAACCCGACAGAGGTTCTCAATTAGACTTTTATATATGTATATATATATATTACCAATATGTCCGAGAATTAACCGATTTTAATTTTTAGGGTTCAGTAGTAAACTAGTAAAGTACCTATATTGTAGTTTCAGTATGTCCGTCAGCCCGTCTGTCTGTCCGGCCCGCAGCATAGCTCAGTAACCCTTAGCTGGCACCGAGTCGGGGTCTGTTGATGGCATCTAGGAGAAATTCGTTGAAGTCGGGTTATAGTTTTTTTTTATTTGGTTATTATCTATTTATTGGTCACTTTGACAATAGGATCTCTAAGGAAGTGACTGAAATCATTCAGAATGATTTCAAGTTTTCGAAAAGGGTTAATTTATAGCTGTATGCAATTTTCAGTACAGGTAGGGTAGTTTAGCCGGTTTTCGGCCAGTTTACCAAAATTTTGAATTTAAAACTATTTTATGAATAGTGCTCTTAACAAATTCAAGTAATTACTATATTTTTAGACTAGAAATATGATGAAATTGTAATTTTTTGATCGAACTTTAGGTCATATGATGCATAATGATTTTTTAAAATAATAAATATCAAAAAGTGGCGATTTAGCCGGTTTTCGACCATTTTTTTTAGTTTTCGGCCGCTTAATCATCAGTTCTCGGCCACTATTTCTAATTTTAATAGTGAGTCTTATTCCATAGTATGTAGGGTTTATTTTTAAATCAAACGAAAACTATATGAATCAATAAATGTATTAGAAATGTTTGAAACATTACAAGGAACTTTTATGTACTTAACTATTATTTTATTTATTGATTACTTTGTACTACGTCAGTGGTAAACAAAATGACTACCCATCTGATGGCATGTGTAACCGTAGCATATGAATTTCTTCCAAAAATCTCTTAAAACTTAGTAGGAACTTCTCTTGAATAACATACAACAAAAACAATATATTAAAATAATGAAAAATTTTCGTCGCTGCTACTTAATCCCGCATTTGCTTTATGATCAGTCTTGTCAAAACCTCCTTCTATATTATCAATAATTCGATGTTTTGAGTTTCCTTCGTTTCTGACTTTTCATTGATTTTTTCGTCATCTCTACATTTCTTTTTATCCTTTGCGTCAGTCGCTACTTTCTTGTCTGTAACTTCATTAATTTCAAAGACAAACTATGAGATAAATATGGGGATCATCCATATTTATCTCATAGTTTGTCTTTATCTGTAAACAAAAATCATTTTTATCATTTAATCAATATTGTCTGCTAGAAATAGTATATTGTAGTAAATATTATTATTACCTGAAATTAAACACTTAGAACAGGTTAAGTTGATGATGATGGTCATCATCTTAACCCTCTAAAAGAGCTGTAAAAAGAAAGCTGGGCTCGAAAAGTAGGCTCATGGTGTTAAAAAACTCGATTAAGCTGTTCTAAAATGTCCAATTCCAATGAATAACAATCGCGAAAATAGAAGACAGTATTATTTTATTACCTGGTTAGTTATAGCCATATCAGCCTCTACTGAGTAAAAAAAAAAATTATTTATTTTAAATAAAATAAAAATATTTCTTTTTCGGACGCTTACGAAAAGAGGGCCGACAACACACAATTTGTTGGCCTGTTTCCGGCCACTCTGTCAACAATGGCCGAGAACTCATTATTAAAATTCTGATTTTCGGCCAAGTTTTAATCAATGCAATAAATAAACGCGGTATGAAAACTAGCATTGTTAAAACTACTTTGGACATAGATTAAATAAAAACATTACATGAATTAAGAAAAGTGTGGAATTTATCTGTTTCATATCGCTTTATTTTAAAGGCCGATAATTAATGTATGATGCGTCTGTTTTCGGCCGGCATAAATT
Source organism: Thaumatotibia leucotreta (assembly GCA_025490895.1). Taxonomy (NCBI): domain Eukaryota; kingdom Metazoa; phylum Arthropoda; class Insecta; order Lepidoptera; family Tortricidae; genus Thaumatotibia; species Thaumatotibia leucotreta. Next base: position 3,597 of record JALPQI010011299.1, on the reverse strand, counting down.
AACAAGGCCGAAAACTAGCATGTCATAATCCTGTTCTCGGCCGCCAATTAGAAAATATTTTATAGTACGTTTTCATCAAGTATTATTTAGAATACATGTGGCCGCCAGTTAAATACATTAATTAAAATGTATTTAACTTCACATTATAACACAACATATCTCACGTATGCTTTTATTTTAGCAAATGTATGCAGTCAAGACCTACGAAGTTAAAGGCCGTTCTCGGCCGGGCGGCCGAGAACGAAATATTTCGTGAATTTGCATTTAGCTAACCGGCCATCAAATTTTAATAGTTTCTACTTTATATTCCATGAATTTTGGTCAAAATATCAATACTTTGACTAATATACTACACACTTAAACATAAGCAATGTTATAAACATCAAAGATACAATATTTTTACTCAGCTCTAAAAAAATAACTCGCACAATTTTTTACTTAAAATGGCGACACATCTTTACAGTCTAAATTTTGTCGACGCACTGACCAGCCAATTGGAACATTATTAGGCAGCCAGTTTAAAGAGGTGTAGGTGTCAAGTGAAATTACCCGATTAAAGTGTTTTTTTGCATAGGTAGGGTCAAGAGTTCTTGTTATTTTCGTTTTACTACGTAGTGGCCGACAACCAGAGGTGGCCGGCGAACCGGCTAAACTACCCTATATCATGTGAATATGAGACCGCGTGTGACCGGAAAGATTGCGATAAAGCCGTGAGAATGTTTGTCGCAGCCGCAACGCGCCAGCGGCTGCATTCGGCGCAGCGCCATTGTGTTGTGCGATTGTTGCATCTTGTTCTGCAAACTTATAAGTAGAACACTCAACAATCACAACAATGTACTGAAACGGTGCAGTTCACTCAGAAGTCCCAGACAATTGTGTATCGTGGCGCCGCACTTTATTTTGTTTTACGGTTAGGATCTCAGATGACATATAATTATACCGTAGATCAAGCAAACGTATCTACTTAGCGTGTCGAATGAACTCAGTAAAATCTACTGAGTTGTCCGTCTTTAATCGCAGCTTGCAGCTTTCGGGTGTAAGTTGAAGTGGACAAAAACATTGATAATGCCTCCTTAAGTAATATTAATTGCAACAACACAAAAAAATATGAATACTCAAGGGCCTGAGACATATTTAAAATCATAGGCAAGTAACAACTTCAGTACAAAATCTGACATGCTCGGCCGCCATACAAATGAATGAACTTGTTTCTTCTATCCAAATCTAATTGTGTGGTTAGGATTGCTAAAATATAAATGACAAAATATTTATTTGACTGACTTTTCATTTAGGAACTACTTAAATAACTATGTACTTTATTTTATAACAGCATTTCGAAATACTGTAATAAATTGGCGTAGAAACCAAATTTACATAATTGCTAAAATATAAATGACAAAATATTTATTTGACTGACTTTTCATTTAGGAACTACTTAAATAACTATGTACTTTATTTTATAACAGCATTTCGAAATACTGTAATAAATTGGCGTAGAAACCAAATTTACATAATTTGGTTTAGGTACACACGTTTCCTACTTACCTATATTCAAGTAACTGCCTGAAACCGATTGACGTCATAACTGTTTCAATTTGGGTGCTACATGTTGCAATATGTAATATACATGTTTAGCTACTTTGACACGTAGAACTACTTACATATATTTTGAAACACCGCATAGGCACACATACAATCAACATAGTTCAATCAACCTTACATAAATTGTTAAAATTATAAGTTTACATAGTTTGTATTTCGAATTGAGACTGACTCGGTACCTATATAAGAAAAGCACTCTCCATATATTTTTGACCACTTTTAAGACTTAGATGACATTTAGTAGGCAATTGTGCTCTTTAAAGTGATTTTGTTGGTATTATGTTACTGTATTTGTATATGATAATTTAAAGTAAGCACAGTAGCGATGGGCGGTGGACGAAGCAGGTTACTGAATGGTGGCCAGGGTGGTCAAGAAGATCTGCAGGGAGACCACCGACAAAATGGTCCGACGATATCTGCCGAACCGCAACAAAGCAGTGGATGGGACTAGCACAGGACCGAGGAAAGTGGCGTACCAAGAAGAGGCCTACACCCAGCAGTGGGTGGATACGGGCTGAATAGATAAAATCACAGTACCTACATATAACATTTACTAAAAATCAAAAAATAATGTGCACAAATCAAGCCTAATTAACCGGAACGACCTTTGTTTGAAACTGGCTGGTATCCAGTAACCACCAGTACCAGCAACCCTGTTTTCACTTGAAGGTAACGTGATTTACGATGCGCAACTTCATACTTGTTTGTTTTTAATTGATAAAATATCAGTCCCCAGGCTATAATATCATGTATGGTACAGCCAGTTAAAATGCTCATTGATTACACTCCAGTGATTATATGGGCCATTAAAATAAAGGTATTATATATAATCTTATCATTGGTTTGACATATGTGAACTTTATCCGCTTATCGCTTTTAACATAAAAAAATACTTAGGTAGGTACCTAATACCTGTAGGTAGGGACAGTTATTTTTTAAGTACCGACCTAACCTTTCCTTATACGTTATCGATTGGAACCTTGTCGAGCATAGATACAGTAGGTACCTAACAGTACACAATCAATGACTATTTGGACGCTAATGAGTGACTCTTTTCACTACGAGGTGATATTTCCCATATCCGTAGATTTTCATCAGACTCATCGAATGGTCTTTACAGAAGGATAAAATTAACTCTTAAAATTTACGATGTGGGAGATAATTATTTTCTGAACATGTTTAAGCCTACCTATTCGTACGTTAATCACGTTTGAAACGATGTCAATGAAATGTGCACATATTATATACTATATACGTGTCCCAGTAGATACTCAAGTCACTCAAGAGAAGCGTGTCTCGATGGAAAGAGCCATCAGCTGTAACTCCGTGATAACCCGTCGGTACACCCAACATGTGGTCACGTGGCTCGAACTTGTTCGCTGTGCCAAGTTACGGCACCACTGCACTTGCCTACTGTGATATTGTACGTCAAAGTAATAAAAATATCATAAAATTAATGTCTTGTACTTATAGGATTACGTGAATATGAATACGCGATAAGTGTATTTCTAGACTCTTGCCTGCACGTTACCTTCGTTAGACGACAGCAACACAAACATAATGAAATCCAAAGTGTAAGACTTATTAAAGAAATCTGAAATGTTGTATTAAAAAGAAAGTCGCAAGTAGTCGTACCAGTGGGTCAACGACAAACGTCAATCTATTGACATAAAAATATCTTGTAACATTACAATTTCTAAAAATAGAACTATCTACGCAGGAAGAATGCAGTATTTTTCCGAAGTTCATTGCAATCTATTTCTCATATCCTCACATTATGAGTACATTAACACAGCTAATTAAATAAAAAAAAACTTTTTATCTGTTTATGTATATGTATTTACAATTATGAGTGCAAAGTCAACCGTGCTGCATGATAATCACGGGAAAGGTGGATGAATGAGGCTTTTTGTTGGTTTATTATCCGAATTATATATCATTTACATACTCTTTAGTTCGAATACAACAAAGATCACATTAACTAAACCACAGTCT